>BEXV01000329.1:183495-228130 GCA_003118195.1 Hemicentrotus pulcherrimus | reverse complement strand
TTTCCCCCCCCCCCCCCCCCCCCCCGTCCTCCTTCTTCCATTTTCTAATCACCTCCTCACTGTTGGAGTGTAAGCGGAAGTTTGCCAAAATGAGAAATATTGCACCCGTACTTCATCTTTCTCCTGCACCCTCTTTCTTCTCCGATCAATCGGAAAAAGATAAACATTGTCGTACACTATAAAATCTCAATGATATTAGCACGGAACAATCAAACTTCATCGACACTTCTGCCCTCTTCAATTCAGTGTACCCGCTCAAATATGCTTTACAATCTCTCTATTCTTTTTCGCTCGCGCGTTCGCTCACGGTTCGCAACAACCTCAATAAAAATTGCTTTGAGCTCGTCGTTGACGGAAGAAAGATGCTTTGTTTGGATTCGACTTTATGCTCGGAGAAAGAAAAAGAAGAAAAAGAGGAGTGTAATATTGGGGAACAATTATCCACAATTATGGCTCATAACAAGTATCGAGAGAGGCCTAAGTGGCTTCCCTCTCACCGTGAAAGTGATATGCTCAAGATTTGTCAGGAGGCTTCATTCCCTTTTCCTTTTCTTCTCGGGCGATCGAGTGGGCGAAGGGCGGATATTAAAAAAGCGAGAATCGCAACCTGTATTGCGAGGCACGTACGTACGCAGGAGCGGCGTAATGACTTTGGTATTGCCACGATTACGGCGTGCATCATTATACTCGAATTGATCTTACTATTATTCTTAGGGACTTATGCTAGCTACAATTTAAATCTTCCATCGTAACTTTGAGTCGATTATTGACGCTCTCTAGCATGGAACTTATCCACTTCCTGCTTGCATTTCGCCATCGATGCTCTCATTGTTTTCATTAATATATCAAGGCTGTAAGATCAATACAGATTAGTCTGCTTACTCGTGAGAATAAGATGACACGTTTCAGAATGTATCCCAGGCATACCATGTACTAATCAAAACCTTTAATGCTTTAATGCTTAAAGGGATCCGATAACTTTGTCTTTGATCCTTTAACAAAATCCTTGATTTAGCTCATGCTGCAATGATAATTATAAACCTTTGGGTCAGTCAGGAACCCTATGACTTATACAAGCCGATCTCCTGTCTGATTATCAAGATATTTATGATTGAAAATCGAAATCAAATTTTGCGTTTGCCAAACGGGTATGGTAAAACCGGTCACTGAAAGGTTTTTACTTTTTTGAGGCACATCTTGATCATTTTGAAGCGCATTTTTTTAGGGCTTCAATTATAACACCATATCACAGACACTGATAACGAGTAGGGCCGTCCATCTCAGAATTAACACTGCATGTTAAACGATCCCTTTAAGGCTCCCAATCAACCATTCAGTGTCAACTTTGTATTCTTATTGACTTCCAGCTTTGACTTCAAAACAAGTTTCTGAAGGTCCAATTTTATCAATTATAAATGTAAAGCTGTTTAAATCTTCCTTTGGTCTTTAATTTCTCAGTTTAAAACTGTAAATATGGAAAATATACATCAAAATGTAAAGTCCCCCTTTAAATTGACACGGTTTGATTTTGAAACGCTCGATCAGTTTTCATTTTCTTCAAATTTTGTTTGTTCATTTTTTGTTTACATTACTCAAATCAATGTATTTGATGACCATATCGGAACGATGTATCCAAATTGAATATTCCGGCATTCCGTAAATCGACTGCATAATTCCATTTTTTTTTAATAAGGTTTTAAGCGGCATGAAAGAGGGAGGGGCTCCCATCATAATTATGCGGCATTTCGTCTTGTGAACCAACCACTTTGATTATACTTTCCATTTACTACTTATCCTATGATATGAGGATATTCAAACACATTCTCTAAAATTGATACATTTCGTATGGAATCGTGTTTGATTCTACCATTCATCCAAGTGTTTCAATGCAGTTTTCATCCTTCTCGATACAATTTTATTACAAATCAGAAACGTAATAATGTGACGGGATGTATTTTTTTTAAAAATAGTATGCATGTTGACATTTTTAACACCCATGGTCTCACACAAAGACAGTCCACGCTACCGATTAAAGGCTTTAATTAGATCCCCTAAATTGGAGCTTGTATCACACTTTATTCTAAGCATTAATCTACCACTCAGCGTATCTTATGACACTATCTGAATACAAATTATTTTAAAAAAAACTATTTCTTCTGCTTAACACCCCACTACGCCCATGATCCAGTAATGTGCTTGATTTAACGCCATGTTTTCAATGGGAGAATTTCCGCGCGGCGTCTTTACAAATTCGACACAAAAGTGCGCTATTTGGGAGGTATTTAGGGAAAGAGCTCCTTTACAAATTCCTGCGATTAAGGCTTAATTAAACCTTTAAGGTTCTGAATACATAAGGCGTTGGTTCTACCTTGAAGAGAGCGAAATTCTGTTGAGACGTTTATCTCCCTTCTGTCTTTGTCCTCTTCCACACACCGCGTTCCTGAAGAGGGGGAATGATGGCCAGTTAATATATCGCTCAATTACGAATCATTCTTTGGTGGACGGTGGTGAAATTGGCGCGTTTTTGTAAAGCATAAATTGTGTCATTGTTGCGGAGTAGATTACGAAGAGAAGCCTCACATAGCCCCACAACACATGAAAGGTTGCACGGGAATCACCTGGGGAGCGTTTAATTAAACTTTTAAATGGCTCATGATTAGAAAATGGGACAAGGATAATGTTTATGTCTCGTGAAAAGGAATAGGGAGCTGGGGAGGAAAGATTATCAAGAGGGAAAAGATGTGGGCTGTTTAGGGTAATCATTTAAAATGGTATCGAAGACGGCTATAATGGCAGCAAAAGGACTATAAGCATCGAAATCCCCAGTGATAATTTATTCAAATCTGTTCGACAGCCACTCACTTTTCCTTGTAGAGCATTTATTTTGTTATCTGGATGAATGGGTTTGCAATTTAGCGCGATAAAAGTTTAGACGGATTTCAAATGAATAGCGAAATGATGATTAAAATAAAATGACGTGAGTTCAGAATTCGATACACGCATTATGCGTCAAAGCATTTAGCTTATCTCCCATATGCAAAAACAAATTGCTGTAATTACTAATGGATCAAAATAAAATTCTCTTTTCGGAACATTTGATGTTAACGTTATACGCTAGAGACCTTTTTACGGCGTGTCCACTCAGAATGAAAAGGTAACATTAATTTTATCAGGTTATTTCAGGTAAACAAAATGTCTGACAATCAAAATGAGGTACCTGCAAAAGCAGCGTTCCAAAAGCTTTCGATTTGGCAAAGTAATTCGAGCAACGATTGACTGGGGAATAGCTCTTCGCATGCTGGTTATTCACGATGTAAATTGACTGTAAAATAACTCAATTACGGGGCGAAAATGTTTTCAATGGCCAACATTAGGTTCGACTATTGCTTCTAAGGACGTCTTCAAACGAATGATTTGATAATTATGATTAAAGACAGGTGCGGAGTTTGTTGCGAGTTGTTAAAGGTGTGTTATCATCATTTGGGATATGTTTGGACGTTATTTACAATGTCATTCATTGAGTCGAGGTCAGTGAAACGTTTTAATATTAACCTTAAATTATCTGTTCTTGTTTTGGCGTGTTGTGTAAATTTCCAATCAGAAATTGGTATCATTAGGGAATGCACTAGATTTTAAAATAGAAGGTATCATTGCATCACAATCTAGAGAAATTGTATTCATTTTATGAACACGATAAAAATATAAACAAGTGAGAAAAGATAGAGAGGTTGTTGTTCACTCAAAACTGAACGATTTTCTCCTATTAGTGGCTAATTATTGTGTTGATTCATCTACAAAAGGGTCTTTTATAAGACTTTCGATCAAGATACTGGTTAAAAAATCCCTTTAGTACATGTTTATCTAACCCTCTGTCTTCATATTGAAAATCTGTCTACAAATAGTAACATTCGGTATTAGGGTAAGCTACCCTTTTTAAGCAAAAAACGCTGCCTTCGCTTTATATTTCGCTATTATAAGAGTTTTTTGTCGTCCTTTGTGAAATCTTCTAGAGCCAAAGTGTTGGAGCCAGAATACATTACAAGAAAGTAGGCCTACACGTACTATGACGCTACAACTATTAATATGATAATTGATTGAACTTTGTATATTTTGCTGATAACTTTTGTTTTCTTGACTTGGTTTGGGGAGTGTTGAGAGACGGGAAAAGAGGTTTGAAGAAAGGCAGAAAGAGAGGATGAGAGAGAGAGAGAGAGAGAGAGAGAGAGGGGCGATAATGCTTCCATTTGGGGATTGCCATCGTTTAAGGAAGAAGAAAAGAAAACGTGGTAGACAAATTCAGACGAAGAAAAGAAATATGTCAAATGGATAATCTACAGAAAGTAGATAATCTGTGAACAGTAGATGCTGAACTAATACAAAAACGAAAAAGTGGTAAAGGGAAAAGGCCACATCAGAAAGGACGATAGGGGTGAAACTGTAATGCTTTCGGTTCTATAATTTGTCTCCATCTCCTGTGGAGCTCACATCCGCTTTCCATTCTAACACTAATCTTCTCTTTTCTCATGTGCTCGCTGAGAGGGGACAGAGGGGTATTTGCCTCCTGTCGTTACAGTCGTTTGCCCTTAAAATGTGCTTCAAAAAGCTTTTTTATTGTTATTATTAATATTATTAGTTTGTTTGTTTTGTTTTTATTGTTTGTTTCTTGCTGTTGTTGTTTTGTTTATATATTTTATATTTGTTTGGTTGGTGTATTATGATTGTTTAAGAGTCTGAACACATGTAATGATAATGACAATAATACTGAAATATGTTAGATAATTATTTTATTATTAATGATGATTACTATATTAATAATGATAATAATAACTATAATAATAACGATAGTAATAATAATGATAATGATAATAATTACGTTAATATTGCGCACATAATCTTAAGGGACAGCCAAGGCGCCTACAAAGTAGTATTATCACCCTGGCTTTAAGCCCAGCCATTTGAAAGTTATTAACGATGAGAAAAATCATTATTCAGATTTGATTTATATCATAACAGGACTCAGACTTTGATAATGATTTAAAATTCACAGCTCGAAACAAGACTGTAATTAAAGCCAATTTCATAAAAAAGTTCTCTTTGAGTTCAAAATACAGCGGCCATTAACCCTACCAGAAGCATGGGATGCTATTAGAAAGCAACCTGTCAACATCACTCGATTTATCTCTGTCAAGCTATATAGGCGTGGGTCCTGTCTGATTTTACGTTCATTTATCTCTTTTGAGACGGATATGGAAACCTATCAATTTCCGTAATTACCTTTGGATAGATTTGATAGTTGAACATCGATCCCCATTGTGGGATTGTAGTAATAAAAACAGTATCAATACCTACAATGGATAGATTAGGCGCAATGTCAGTCTGTAAAACGAACTGTCTATAGTTCGAATCCGCCATCTTATAGGAGAGCTGTTTCTAACCCAAGTTAAAGGGTCACAGACAAAAATGTAATCAAAACCTTGTAAAATATAGAAATTGAAGTTTAATCATTATCTGTTTTGTAGACAAAGATGTTCAGTGATTAACGGCAAGTTGTTGGGTCGGGGTGATTATCTTACATTATCCCGACCAACAACTATAACTTATCTTAATACAATAACAAATCAAGACGATTTGTTACCTTTGATTCGATCATTCGAGGTTTATTATTATCAACTCGAAAAAGCATATTCCGAATCAAATAATTTGCATATCCGCAAAAAAGTTCAGATAATTAACCACATATGTTTTACTTGATTTTATATTAGTTTTGCCCATCTTGTAAATGTCTTCGAAACTCAAGCGTCCATTCTTGGTGAAGTAATGTGCCTATGACGCAAGTTAGTCATAAGCTTCATTTCATTAAGGATCATCTTTATGTAATTTGTTATTTCTTTGTATTTTGAAAGTAATAAACATCATAGAAAATCATATCATTCTCTTTGTTAAAAAAAATATATATATATACAAAAGCATAATCCCCTGATCCAATGCTTGAAATCTAGACCACACATTACCACGGAATGCTAAACAAGATGTATCAGCACTTTAGGAAATGTAGTCCTTTAACTCACATCGACTGGTCCAAATTAAAGTTATAGGTCACTTAGTGTAGCAAAGAGGTATTGGGAGCAATTACCGGATTAGTAGCGTCTTGCATTAATTCTTCAATAGAGACGATAAAGACCTTTTTCAATTCCGCCTAAGTCTGATCACTTTTTAATTAAGCTCAATATACCTCTCAGTGATACTGGATGGTCTACATCCTTTGTCAGTATGAAAGGGTAAAGACCGCCTCTTTGTAGTCACTACCAATTTCAATTTAAGGCTTTTATTCAACGCATCAAAACGTTCCTTTTCTTTATACGATGATGAGCAGAGCCATGGAGTTACCTGTAAAATAAGGATCAGGACATTATAGAGGAAGAAATAAACTTCTTTTAAAGCATGATTGATCTTGTATTTGTAATTTGTCATGAAGAATAAGTTTGTAATGAACGCAATGATATCTTCTTTATTTTAAACAATCTTTTGTAGTATTTACTGTTGTATCAGTCCAACGCTTGTATTAGTCGATATCTTCAAGAGAGAACAAACGGGTTCTGGGTGGTCGATGGTTTTTAGAGCTACATAAGGTCCTATCCTTTTTCCTTTCCCAAAAAGCTAGTGGAATCGTGACCCTAAAATTTGCAAAATAAAGGAGGCTATTTCAGGTGATCTTAATTGTATTTCAAAGAATATTCAGTATAGTATTGACGAGGAAGGCGATGACAATGTTTTACACGTAGGACTAATTTAAACATATCAAACGAAGTCACCTGATCACGTATGAGACGCCATGTGTTGAAAAGGTATAATAAACATTGCACAAAAGTTGTTTATATCCTTGATCGGTTGGACGGGAGATGATCACTTCGCAGCCTTACAAAGTCTGTTCATTCCCCGTCCATCCTCCAATATATCGAACGCCATTGACATCCTTAGGGGTAATGAAGGGGGACCATGACACGACATGAGTTCTTAGTAATACCCCTATTAATCACTCTTGAAGCCCCATGAGGGCTCTTTCAACCCCCTTAAGTCTATAAATGGTCGCTTTTCTGCTGATTGTGGTATGGGATCAGCTTTTAAATACCCATTGAGGAGGGAGACAATAACCACTTCATCCGAGTCTTGAGGTTGAACAGTTTCTTCATCTTATGGGGGTGTTTCACAAAAAATAAGATCGACTTTAAGTTGAACTTATTATGGCAGGCCTTTCATGCCATTAGATCCTCTAACCATTACTGGCATTGGCTTCTAAAGGGACGTACAAATCGTGGTCACAAATCTACAGAATTTACCTTTTTTTGATAGTTCATTATTGAATGAAAAAAAATATTATCTGAAGATCATAATTGAGAGACCTATGGTGAGAGAACCGGTGGCATGAGCAGCCTGCCATAGTTAAGTCCAGCTTAAAGTCGATCTTAATCTTTGTGAAACACCCCCATGTCATCCTTCCCAAAAGGGGTCAATGCATATCACTCCTTCCTATTATAAAGAGGTAGAGAGTCAACTCCTATTTATCAGCAACGCTTCGATTAACAGTAATTATCGTCTGATCTGGAATGACACTCCTCGACATGACAGAAAGATTTATTACGAGACAGAATAATTACTACAATTCATTAAGGTATTCTGTAGAGGCTTTTGTAACAACGTTGAGGTGATAAAAGGTAGAGGGGTGGATGCTTGCCCCCAGGGAGTGATTATAGTTTAAATGTCTACGTAATAAAAGCGTTATTTTAGAGGATATTTAGAAGTTATACAACGAGACGTTCACTTAATTTGATAGCTATTTAAGGATTTGCTTCATTTACCTAACATCTAGCAAATTGAGTACTGTTCAGTTGTCGTTTATCATCATCATCATTATCGTCAACATCAGCACCACTCCTAGTCCACCACTACCATCGTCATTATCATTAACCACCATGATTGAAAACTATCAGTATATATCTTTTCCCTGCTGAAGGACCTACCAAGATCATTCTAACTAAACAATCAGTGGAACCTCCGTCACCATAATCATCAGATTATCTGGCAACATCATAATTGACAACATTGTGTATACTAATACTGGAGTTTTCTTGTTGCCCCCTTATGCCCATGATAAAATCAGGGGTGGGGGCAACAATGGCATGGCCTCACAAAGGGAAGGGTTTCATATATTTCTTACAATGGAAATTACAACACAATAAAAATAGCTATTGAAACAAAATCCTAAATTGTGTATGCACATCTATATACTTGACCGAAAGCTTCTGATATCGACGGATGTTGCGCTGAGATTATAAAGTAGGACTCGACTTGCCGCCTCGGTGTATGGTGAAAGTTGACAATTCAACAAAAAAAAAAATTACCAAAGAACGATAATTTCTAAATAAGCTATACTTTTCTTGGTATATGACTTTGATTCCAAAAAAAAAAATCATATTGATGTTAACCAAGCAGGTCTAGAATAACCAAAAAAATGTTTTATCATATATGCGGTTTTCAACATTCGTTGCTATTCTTTTTTCTAAAGTCAAAAAGTATTTTCTCCACTTGATTTAATCTGTGAAGGGTTTTTATTCTTTAGTTCACTTTTTTGTCTTCTCAAATAGTCTTTTGAAGCTTCTTTTAATATGATTTATAACAGTCTTTTCATTTTCCCCGTTAAGATTTTCAGGTGACAAACAGGAAAGGATTGCAGGATGACTTGGCATCAGCTCATCATCTTCGTACTGTATGACGTCATCTTTCAGTGGCGTAGTCGCGGAAGGCTGGAGGGGCAAGGGGCTGGAAGACGGAGGGGGGGGGGGGTTGGAGAAGATACTATCTCTAAATGCCTTCATCATTTTTTTCGCATTTGATATTTAAAGTTCTCATATTTATTTAGAGATTTTCAATCTCTTTTTTTTTAATCGAACAATGATAAAACTAGATACAAGGTTTGACGGGGATTCACAGCACCATATTATGAAGTATATATTAAAAATGAATTTTGTTCGATATTTGAATGTGATTCAGCAAAATGTTTTAGAAGTGAATTGAAATAAAGGAATGGGTAAAGATGATCTCAAGTTTCATCGTTATTACATAATGGTTCGATTAAAACTGGGAACAGACAGGAATTAGACAATGTACCATCTTTGATGAATCTGTTTTTCGTGCTGTGGCTGAGGGACTAATCATTGCGAAACGACAAAATCGTTACGATACACACCGTATCTTCAATCACTCCTCCCCCTACTCCGATTTCAAAAGCCCTGGGGGGTGTTTCACAAAGATTTTAAGTCGAACTTAACTCTAAGTTGGACTTAAATATTATGGAGAGCCATTTGTAGCCTTATAATGAAATATATTCAAAAGCAAACATTTAAGTATTTTTGACTTTTCATAAATTCCACATCAAGAACATGAAATCATCCATGATAATACAAAATATGAATGATTTGAATCAACATTGTATGCCTTTCAAAATAAATTTTACAAAATACTTTCAAGGATGCTAACGGCTTTCCATAATTTTTAAGTTCAACTTAGGATCTTTGTAAAACACCCCCCTGGACCGGTTACGCCCCTGAAACTGACTGTTTTGACACGAACCCCCTGTAGGCGACCCAGAAATAATGGGCGCGCTAACCAGGCTAACAGTGCTATTTAGGCGGGAAGATATGATCTTAGTGAAATTCATTACAAACTCATCGACTCCAACCGCCTGGAAGCATGCAGAAACTGACAGTATCGGGCCGTTGTACTTCGGTAATGCACGGAGAGACAGGGATAGAGAGAAAGAGAGAGAGAGAGAGAGAGAGAGAGAGAGAGAGAAAGAGACATAGAGAGAGAGAGAGAGAGAGAGGGGAGAGAGAGAGAGAGAGGGGGGAGGCGGATGAGAAGAGGTAAAAGAAGAAGAAGGAGAAGAAGAAGAAGTAAAACAAGGAGAAGAAGATAATGTTGTTGGCAGGAGCGTGATCTGTTAAAAAAATTAATTAAATCAGACCATTGATTTCTAAACTCAAATTTAAATGATTAAGAAGAAACAAATGGGACTGCACCAATGTTGATTTCGCCACCCACATGTACGTACTTTCTTTCGACCTCTGTATTTTCTTTCTGTTTATTTTATTGTCGGCCACTTTTTAAAAAATTAATTTAATTCCCCGTTCGTTTTATTTACTGAAATCACAGACTTTAATCACCTTTTCATATCAACGATATAGATTCGGTGTCAAGAAATGAACTTTTGGCGCGTTAGAAATCTACGAAAATTATTATTATGTGAAAGAAACACAATATAAACGTCTGTGTTTCTTTCAATTTTTGACCATTTTGGTCATAACCAATTCCTCCAAGGTAACGTAATTCCCATGCTCAGTATTGGTACGGAATACAAAGGTTAAACAACAAAAAAGATAGTTTCTTAAAAAGTGCAATTAGCCGCCAATACTTCATAAAAGTCTTTCTCTTCTAGTCTGTACGTGAAGAAAATCTGTCTTACCCCTTGCCGTTTGAACCACAATCTTTTTGGAAGCAGAGTTAAAATCGACACCATGGATATAGGAACGAACAACTTTTCCCACGCCAGGTATATCCCTTTTAGATCAGTTTATTTTGAATGGAATCACAATAATGACAATTGAACTTAAACGTGGAAACAATCAATCAAAACTGAGGAATTAATTGAGCGAGTACAGTGAGCACGTAAGGTCAGGGACCCGCAAAACAATTAAAAGCCATTTATATCCAAAGAATTGTTGTTAGTATTGGGTTATTTATTTCCTTGTCAGTTATACTGAATGCATTATGTGCTCGCCTCTTTGCCTTTCTCCCCCTCTGAGATTTTTGTAAAAGTGCATGTATGGTTTAATAATGTTAGATCAGTTTATTTGAACAATAAAAACAAATATTAATCACATCATGTCATATCATTTCATTTGACTAATGAATGTGGTGTAGCACAGTTACAAGACTTCATGAGTTTCTGTCTCAGTTTCAGAGCAGGTTAACCTACGGTCGGGTCCCCTCATTAAGTACGCTAATGAGAAGGGGGGGGGTGAAAATTACTGCAGTCCCCCCCCCACAATGAGAACAATAAATAAGGATCATAATTAATGTGTTATATTCCGAGGGAAATCCCGCTCACCTCTTTGCAGGCACCAGAAGGGCCGATGGGGCCGATGAGGATTAAATAAACTATTTTCCTGCATTTGGAGGGGGTGGGGGGGAGGTTATATCGATATGTCCGAATCATATTCTACCAATCCATATGAAAGCTTTTATACAGATTCATCCTTCAAAAGTGAGTGGAGAACGTAGGCGTGTAAATGTATGGGCCTCGTTCACACTCTTAAGGTGAGAAAAGGAATTGTTTAGTCCCACTCAATGAGTCTTCTCTAAATAATATATTGTGTGAAGTGCTAACATACACGTCAATGAGTGCTTGAATACAGTCGATACAGTGTTTACATACAGGTGTCAGTGAAAACAAATTCATTTACGCAAATAGCCTATTGCTATGGTGATTTGGAGTGAAGCGTACTTTTAGCCAATGTTAGACAAATAAAGGATCATAATGTGGCAAACGTTTTGTGCAATCTTTTCACAACATTTCGTACGTGTTCGAGATGAGAAAAGAGAAAATGAAACGATAAAAATACTTGTATATTGGAGCACAATTATGTGTTCGTAGTATTATAACTACTTTGCTGCTGATTTAATAGTTTGAAGCCTAGTACTAGTAGTAGTAGTAATAGCAGTAGTATTAATTGTAGTAGTAGTAGTAGAGGAAGTAGTAGCAGTAGGAGTATTAGTGGTAGAAGTAGTAGTAGTAGTCGTCAAAGTAGTAGTAGTGGTGGTGGTGGTGGACGCATCAGCAACAGAAGCAGAAGCCAGAGTAGCGGTGAAAAGAATAATAATTGAATAGACAATTAAAATAATAAGGCCCCATTTTTATCATTGATTCATATTTGCTTGTTAATGTTCTAGTTTTTGAAAAGTTTTTTAATTGAAATTTGTTGACAGAACCGGACTTTAATGTTGAAATATATGCAGTTTCTTCCGCAACTGCGTAAGAATTCAATTACAGACTCAAGGGCGTTCTTAAATTTGCATCAATATCGCCTATTGATTTTACTGTTCCCTTGCCTTAGAAATGTAGATTATATAATATGTTTATGAATGAGCAAAAATATTTAATAACTGTCATACATTACTGAAAAATAGACCATGTTTGTCCAATATTACAACTTTGTTAATAGCACTTTAAGAAGTCGACTGTTTCGATGTTTCTACAAAATATCGTTCTCACTGTCAATCTTCCTTGCACATTCAATCAGACGGAAAAAAATCATAGCGCGCAATTGTCACTCTTCGTGCCAGACCCTCTGTGAATTTAAAACACAGCAAAAACGGCCTTTGCGATTTAAAATTTGATATTCGTCAGTCAGAATTAGTCAAATTAATTCCTTATTTTCCAACGTTCATGGTTCGTTACTATTCATACAAGGTCAATAGGCCTGTTTCGCCACACCGAACCGTCGACTAAATTTGTCATTCTGTAATTACTGGCAATGACATTCCCCCTATTTTTCGAGGCGTTATGTTATTCATCATTTCTCTCGTTTGCGAAAGTTACTGGTCGTTACTTTGTAATAGGAAAAAATAACAGAACTCGCCAATTATTCAACCTAATTTCTAGTGCATGGTAAACAAGTGTAATCAGATTTATCTTTCTCGATGCTAGGTTATGTATTCCTTAACGTCAAAGAAAATTACGTAAAAGGTTCTATTTTCGCTGAAGAAAGCGACAAATTAATACCATCCTAAAGGAGAAAGAATAAAATATGAACTTTTTCAAATTATTAAGTTAATTGCGATGAAGGGTCAAGGTAATTCGTTAATGTTACACTGCAAATTCGTTTTGTAACGACTTTACACAACATTGAGTGGTTCGCTCCTTACTCAGGGGTTGTGTTAAGTTGTGTAAACAAATATTACACAATTTTACACAACGATTTTGCAGTGTTCGTGACCGCTAAGCATCTTCATCTTTTTATCTTATTTTATACTGTCCACTGTCCACTACAGATTTAAAGCACAAGCGTTGATAAATAGCGATGTTATTTAAAAATGTGAATATGCACTCATGATCTTATAATGTATTAGTTCACGAATACCATGATTACTTATTTAAATGACAATATATTCGTATAAACATAAAGAAAAGTTAAAACATATCCTTCTTTTAAAGCTTCCAGCATAATCCACCATTGAATCCTGGCGCTATTTAAATGTGAACCATCATCATAACCATAATCGTCATCATCATCATCTGCAATATCAGCATCAACATCACTATTATCATCATCATCTGCAATATCAGCATCAACATCACCATTATCATCATCATCTGCAATATCAGCATCAACATCACCATTATCATCATCATCACCACCACCATCATTTACAACATCGCCATTATCATCATCAACATCATCATCATCATCTTCATCATCAACACTGTAATCACCACCATCAAAGTTTTGGGGCATCGTCATTATTTTATTATCATTATTATCAGTATAATTTATCATCATCAGCAGCAGCAGCAGCAGCAGTATCATCATAATCACCACTATCACTATCATCATTACAACCTTCGTGAACAACATCTCACTCATCATTATCATTATCATCATCATCATCATAATCATCTCCTCAATATAACCTTCATATTAATCGTTATAACTCGGAAAACAAATTTAATCCAAATTGAAATAATACAATTCTCCGAATGGGAATGGAAATCGCGCAAAATGAAATGATCGAGCGCTATTCTACAGACGTTATTATGCAAATTAGTTCATTGTGGGGATGGGGATAATGGCGATTATTTCACTGTTTCCTCAGCCAAGGCCATTTCTATCAAACGAAATGAAAAACAATTTCCGTCATCATAATTAGTGCTGGTTCTTTCTATTTACCATGACAATACGACTAAAGTTCAAACCTTACAATTCCATCTGCAGCCAAATTTGCATTACAGATAGATTTTTTGGGGCGGTAGGAATATAATGTTGATATTACGGCTATGCATGGGTTGTAAACAATGGACGATGGAACACAAAAAAGACGTGCAAAAGTAATTGTCATTATGACTTCTTGAATGTGAAAAGTACTTTTAGCATTAATGGTCAGCGATTGATTGAGATTGGAAATGCACTTGGTATACGTCATAGTCTGAAATCTAAATTTTAAATTTCCCCCTTAAGTATTAATGATGAGTCTCGAATATTTTAAACCATCGCTAAATATACCAAATAAGTCATTTGTGTTTCAATGTATTGTAGTCATTTTGTTTCCATTTGATTATTGCTACAATATGATTGATGACTACAAGGTCAATCAGATAATGGAATTCATCCTTTCTATAATGAATGATCGTATTTGCTGGAATGAGATTGAAGATTTTTTAGGAAAGTAATTTAAAAACTTGTTGATATTCATTAGGATCCATCAAAAGAAGTCAATGCGATTAAATTCTTTGTCGTTTGTCTACTTCGGCCTACATGTATCAAACCATCTTCACATTCTCTCTCTCCGTCTTCTTTGAAATCTCCCCCTTTCTATCTCTCTCTGACCGTCTGCTTCACGAATTACATTACACTATTCAGTTTATAAAGAGTTATAAAGAGTTGATATTAATCGCAACTTATTTGCGTTTGACAGCATGACGGGGTCCAGACATGTATACTCATGGTATCAACCAACAATTTTAATAAGAAGTTCATATCTTCCGTAGCTAACAGTAATGTCGCCTAAGTGATTCTTCTGCGAAATATCTATCTCCCTCTCTCTCTCTCTCTCTCTCTCCCTCTTCCTCCCATCTCTCTTTCTATCTTTCTATATATTTATCCTTTCTTCTCTCGCTCTCCATCTACCCTTACTCTCACTTGTTATTCCCCTTTTCCTCTTATCCCTTCTCAGACTCTCTCTGTCCCTCCCCAGTCTCCACATTCCTCCTTCCTCCTATTATCTCTCGCTTTGGGCCATTATATATTTGCTCAAAGATATGAGCTTATGGTGATAATTTAAGAAGTCATTTGCCTCTATGTTTCATTGATATCAATGAGTGAAATTCCATCTCCTAGACAGAAATCATCCCGACTATTTTCAGAAAACAATGATAATCATTCGCCACCTCGGGCCCATGATCATCCCTCTTGGAGGTGCGGCTGGAAGCGAAGCAGACACCGGCCACGACCCCCAACGAAGATGACAGGTATACCCATCCTCTCAACGACTCTTACACGCTCTTCATCCCCTCTCTCCTCTTCCCCTTCGCTTCATTACTCGGTAACTGGATTAAAGAGCTTGCTGCTTAATTCAATTAGAGGATTTTAACTTGAGCAATCTGGACCAATAAGGCTTCATTAATCATCCGCAAACGATTAGCTGCACGGGATCTGTGTTGATTCAAGCCGGGTCACCGCCCATCGGGGAACAGCCTGGAAGATGTGCTCTGACATCGGTGACGAGGGAGCGTAGTCTATGACCACGGACAGAGCATGTTGCTATATATTATAACGGAAGTCTTCGTCATCTGCGGACAGGGCTGTATTCATCATCTCAATAGTTTTCAGACAAAATGTACTTCATCACATTGAATTCAATTCAATAGGGTTTATTCACATGACGTCCTGGCAGCCGAAGCTGAATTGCAGGTCATTTACACAAGGTTAAACCACCATGATACTTAAATACAGCATTAAACATGTAAACATAAAATTAAAGACTAATGACATATAAAAGGACAAATATACATGTTCTTGATACATTCATACGCATAATCCCTTTTATTTACTTCCTATACCGCATCAAGCATGCTCTTTCCAGCTTATTCATTTCCTATTAACCTACTTAACACCGCCATATTATGTAGGGACTATAGAGTCACCTTTAAAAGTTATTAACACATCACAACTATCAGAGTAAATACCAATACTGTCATAATGATGACGATAATGCCAAAAATGATAATGACTACGACGAAGATGATGATGATTCCGTCGATGATGGTTACTATGATAAATTTGCTGCTGATTTACTTAAGAGCGCGTTTCAGTTCTGTATAAGAATACATTTCTGCATGGGACCACCAATTAACGTCCATGTGTGACAGAATGAGGTATGTGCACTTCAATGTCTTCCCAAATTATAAAAAAGTACACGCTTGTTATGATAGATTAATATTACTTGGGCATCAAATAAACCAATTGAGAGAGACCTACTGTTTTCAAACTCTGTCTGAGCAACAAGACTAGTGTAGAAGACATCGACACTTTTCTCTGGCAGACTACCTGCACTTTTTACACTTTTATTTTGACAAACATATCTAAATGGGAGATGTTCAAGCGTGGAGGATGAATCGTATTGATTTGTACGCGGTCAAATGAATAATCTAGGCTGTGCTTAAGGTCATGTGATATATTATATAGAGACCTACGAGAGACAGGTCCTTGGGAGAATATCAATGTTGGGCCAATGTTGCAATCCTCGGTTAATTTTATCCTTAAAACTATCTTGATATCATTGAAAGCACCTCTCTACTGGGATGTCACAATCATTAGAAAGGTGTTTTTGTTGTATCAACGCGTATTTTTGGGAAAAATGGAAAGATTGATTAAGTATCGGTCATTTTTCAACTATTGACAAAGAAATATTATTAAAATACGTCCCCAAATTACCCAATCCAAACGAAGGTTACATTATAGAAAGATACTAATGATAACATTCCGAAGAGACTCCGTCTAAAATTGGACAACACAACCCATCGTCATGATAGCTGGTGGGAGCAAAAATATTAATCTTGGTTAAACATTCCTAGATACATTTAATTTCGAATTTATTTGGAAGATACAATAACTACCCCCGGCCTTCAAGCCCCTCCCTCCCCCATGCTCCTGATATCGGCAACCGTGTTCATGGATACGGGGTGTCTCGGTGGCACTCAATCACGTGATATCCATTAAACACAGTTGCCACACCGCTCAACAGGACATGCACTAACTTTGAGCGAAATAGTCTTTGATTACAAATACATTCGTGATAAACAATTAAATCAGTCATAATTGGCACGTCATGAATTAATTACATGACTCCAATAAGTTCTTCCCAACTTAGAAGCAGTTTTGATCTTGCTTAAGCGTTTTAATTTTATGATCATCATTGATTCAACCTCGTCATCTAAAGATCAAGAGCACAATATGCACACCCACTCCCTTCCAAATCCTACCTAATCATTATTACATGCCCCAATTAAAATGCCCATACTATGCATGTTAATGATTAGTGCCACTTAAACGTCAATTAGACCATATTTTCTACTCCAATGGCAACCAAATGATGAGTATTCAAGCTCAAAGATTGTCCAAATCATTGACGCGACAACCTTTATCTTCTATAGAATATCACACTTTTCTTTCTTTATCCAATTATCCATGATAACGATTCAAGGTGAATTAATAGCTTGGTTTCTGAGCTTGCTCAAATGAGGGGAAAACACACGACATCGCCCATTTGATCAAATTGTAATTAGATTTGATAAATTGGAATAAAATCATCCTAATAGTGATCAATGTCGCTTAGATGGCATAATTCTGTGTGCTAATGAACGCTCAATGGTAGAGCCTTTAGATCATTGAATTATCAGCCCGAGTTACAACACAAACTCTCACGTTCCACAGGTTAGATCGATATAAAATAATGATACAGGGTGCCCCAATAAAATTCGCACCACCCTTGCCCTGCTCTTTGCAATATAAAACAATTGGGATAATTGTGTTAGAAAATTGTGTAAATAATAAGCATAGACATTATGCCTTTTTCAAAGAAGCGTAATGTCTCAGTGGTCGAGCAGTGGGCTCATTAGGCCTAACATAATATCTACAAATGTTGTATTGCCCTTTAGGTGCAAAACATGGGTCGGTCGGTCGGTAATATATTTTATTTAAAATTTTTTTTTATAACTCCCTCTTTGGGCTGATATTTTTCCGTTCTGAGGCTTAAATACATTTTTTTTCTTCTAAAAAACGGTAACATTTTTTTTTCTTCAATGCCGACCGCAAAGATTTCAAGATCGGTCGCAAATAGCTATACAACATTCTTTTTTATTTTTTAAAGCCTATAACGGAAGGACCCTTTTTCAAAGCTATAAGTCGATGCGTATGTGCTCTCTGTTTATACGAAATATCATCCATCATCAATTCCCTCAGATAACGCTTGTGTTAGGTTAAATTATACAAAATAGGAAACTATTAATCATCGTATATTAGAGAGATTCATATGTTGTCTGTTGCTCGGAATTAAACCATGCTGAAACTTTTCATCATGTAGATAAATCTTGCTTGATTTTGTATGTTTTTATTTAAAATTGGGATGTTACTTTGATCTTTTTTTAATGTGATAATTTGGTTTACTTTTATTAAATAGAAACATATGTCATTTACATGTTATGTATGGTCAGGAAAGATAACAATATCGTAAACTAATATTTACATGCATGAGACTAAAACAAATCCAAATTGAAAAAAGAAAAACTTATCAGTGTCTCATGAACACCGCGGATAGAAAATAAGATCCCAACTGGAGATGCGAAATGAGGGAAAGTGGGAAGGAAAATAGGAAGACGAGAAAAAACAAACATATTATCTATGAACTGGAATTCTCTGCGAGGATTATTTTGGTTCCATTATTTCTTGTCCCACCCTGTACAAATCAAAAACGCTGCCTTAACTTCTGGCAATCGTGTTGTTCATCACTCGCGCTAAATTGTTTGCAAATCTGCAGTAAATGAGCGGTTAGTAAGCCCCGCTATTATGACCTGTCATCGATGATGAGTAGGTATTAATACAAATGGCCTCTAAAGAACTGACATCTAATTAACAGCCTTGATGAGGAGGGAGTAATTCCCGTGTTACAAATTATCCACTCCGGGTCTGTCTGTATTGGAACCAGAACCTGGTATTTGATAGTGGGTCGAACGCTGGCTGCGCCATTTAAAGCGAGCAAAGCGTGTGTAAATTGGACTTTATAATACGGTATTTTAATGACACTTTAATGATTACATGTTGCTAGATGTCACATACCAGAGTCGGTGGCATTGTTGAAAATATTTCTTCTCTCCTGGACAACTGTGTTGACAGAAACAGACCGAATGACTTTTGATGCAAACAGTGGTCATGAAGGTTAAACTAATGATGTTGAAGATGTATAAACTCTTCTTCTGAAATCTCTTAACTATAGGAACGATAATGGTTTCCGCCCTCCTACTATTTCATTCTACAAAAAGTACTCAAAGTACTACAAATGTACTCAAAAAAATGTGTTGCTCAATTATAATTTCGCCCATGAAATGCTGTAGAAACAAACTCACAACATTAATCGACTCTGGAGAGCCAGAAGGTAACATTTTGGTAACACGCATGCGGTCATTCCGACCCGGAGTGGGGTGGGGGGGGGGGGGGGGGTTGGGCATACGTTCCGTCTGTTTAGCACTCGGATAGCGACATCGTGCGAGATTTTGGTTTAGGTAATTACTACTAGCAGCACTACACCGTCAGCAGCGAGTCATTGGGGGTAACAATGAACCAAATAGTAGTTTCATTCAATCAATTTTTCGTTGGCGCCTGTAATTAATTTGTATTAATGAATCAGATTCAATATCAAACCGGTAAGATTCGTGAGAAAATGTTTCAGTCCGTGGTAGCTGATCAAATTAACACGTCGTATTTTCAAGCTTATTAAGGTTTGGATTGTTCAGTAATATTTGACACGGACTATTCAAATACGACAGGATCTCCATTTATCAACAATTCACGGCTTATCAGCCTTTTCTCCGTTGCCCACGATGAGTCAGTTTACTGACGTGGTACTGCGTCAATGACTGGTGCTGTCCTTGATGCGCCATTACCTGTGAGAGTAATGCCTTCAAATAAAACGATTGCAAGATAAACAGTGTACGCATTGCGTTGAATCACATGTGTACGGGCTATAACTACCTTCACTGGCTTAAAGGGATCCGGTAACTTTGCCTCAGATTCTGGAACAAAATTCTGGATTTAGCTCATGCTGCGAATGATAATTATAAATCTTTAGGTCATTCATTAACCCTATGAATTTTACAAGCCGATCACCTGTCTGATTATCAAGATATTTATGATTTGAATTACAAAATTTGAAAACCGTTTGCCAAACGGTTTGTCATAACACTACAGTCTATTGGGGAAAACGAGTATGGTAAAACCGGTCACTCAAAGATTTTTACTTTTAGGAGGCACTTCTTGATCATTTTGAAGCGCAATTTTTTAGGGCTTCAATATCACACTATATCACAGACACTGATAACACGTATATAGGGCCGTGTATCTCAGTTTTTCCATTGTTAAACGACCCCTTTAATGAGCGCAATTATGACGCGATTGAAATGACACCTCATGCGCAACGCGACTATCTTCCTTTAAAAGCTTGAATAGAGTTTGAATAACGCAATCGTATTGACGCAACGTGACCTGTGTCGCTTAGCCGGTGGTGACGAAAGGGTTAAGAATGAAAATCCAAAGCTATGACGTCGCGCGAGCATGCAGGCAAAACAAGACTGAAACTTAAAGTGAAATATTTAAACCGCCATTTACTACCCACTACTTGTTTTCTTTTATCTCTCTCTCAAGCGAGACTAATATCATAAGCGCCATTTGCAATTCATTAAGGCGCATTGTATCTAGCCTTGCTCGTCATCAGGTTGTCCACCTTGGCAAAACAAGGGAACGCATCACTAAAAACCATCTCAAATTGGGATGTTGCACCTGCCTGCGTTTTGGCGCCGAATACCGTGTAATTATGATTCAATTTGTTGAATGCACCGAGCGCGCCCCTTAATATGGATGAAGACAAAATCAAACTGCCATTTATAACATTGTCGTCTGCCATGGATGAAAATGGCCATACTCGCTGGCAGGTAGGGAGAGAAAAATAAACCTGGTGTTGCCCCCTTCTCCCGTCCCTCGCTTTACACCGTCTGAATTCAGTGGTTTATGGTAAGAAGCCCATTACGATTATTTGAGGTTGTCGTGATGAATAATTTATTTTTGCGACTGATTAGGGTTTTGAATGGACTTTGATCAGGATTGTCAGTGCATTACAATAATTCACAGTTGATGGATACAGCTAGCAGCAATGACAAGATGGGTCTTGTAATTTGATTTGTAAGTTGGGGACAAATTCGATAACATTGTTAGGTCTAATGTGAAGATTTTAACAGAGGACACTAAAGAGTAAACTAATTCGGAAACAAATTCCTTTAGCAGTGGTTAGGGCTGACATCAAGTGAAAAGGGAAAAGTGTTACATTTTCACACTTCTACTCGTTTCTATCGTTTTTAAACAGATGTCCTCACAATACAATACACTCTTACCCATAAAGGTAGCATAACATTTTCTTACCTCATCTCATTAAGTGCTCGTGACAATACAGTTTCCATCTTCTCAAAACTTTATTTATCGTTCTAAGTAGTCATGATTGTTCTAGAATTTCCGAAGAAGATATGAACTTTATCTATCAAGAATGTGTCTCAATCTTAATTTCACAATCATTTCATTTACAGATTTAGACACTAATTTTCTTCCTGTGCTTGAATGTCGTGGCGTTGCTCAGGTGAATTCGATGACCGCTTTCATTCAAATTGTATCCACCCAGTATGGGTGCCCCCAATTACCACAATACCGCCCCGATGTTTGTTACATTCCTTCTCGTTCCTCCTCTCCCTTTTAACATGTTCCCTTTCTTCTTATAGGAGTACATGTACTTCTTACCTCATGTAAACTGTTTCCAATCTGGCCCCCACCTCTCGTCTTCTGAATTTTATCCGATTTTTATCTTGACCACTTCTACTTTTCTATTTTACCCATGTGACATTATTTAAAGTCATTCCAACATTTTTTCGAACTTAAGTTTCTTAACATCTGCATGAGCATCAACAATTATAAAAAGATCATGGAAATCTCTTGCGAAACCAATTTGAATGACCTTTAAAAATCAAAGTTTTCTATCTCCTCTTTCGTTTATCTCTCTCTTTCTCTCTCTCCCTCTCTCTGTCTCTCTCTCCCCCTCTCTCTCCGTCTTTCACCTTGAAGCCGATAATAAACGTCTTAATCACACGCTAAGCATCATCAGACGGCGATTCATCAACCTAACATAATCAGGCTTTCCCCAGACGTATCTTCACTCCTGATGATCAAATAAAAAGATTCCAACACTGTTTGGACAGCCTTCCTAATAAGATTTCAGAAAATGTGAGTAATTACATAAACCCGGCAGCCATCGTGAGCAGCTGACTAATTGGATCTTTTGTACAGGCTCATCCTTACCACGTGACCTTTAGCGACCAGATTAGAGACTTAAATCATCGATTTTAGGCTTTCATAAACTCATAACCGAAATAAACCCCTAATGATATTGCTTCTTGGTGAGCGAAATAGAGCGAAAGTTTCAGTTTATTTTGATGATATATGCTGTTTTTCTCTAACTAGCTGAATTTGTTTAGACCGGTGAGGCATGTGCAGGTTATAAATGTTTTTAGAAGGGATCAGTACGTTGTGCATGTATGATGCCAAGCCAGCAATGAAACTAGCTTGAAAAGTAGTGTTTACAGATCTATTTATTCGGATCTATTAAAACAAATTATCAGAATTTAAAACCTGTGCATTAACCATTGAAATGTGTGACATGCTAATATGCAGTTGAAGCAAAATTAATGATAAAATCATGATTACGGGGGATTTTTTATGATATTCCTACCACACACAAATACTTTAACTTCTCCAAAAGATTCAAAATAAAATGAAAACGTCATTTTTTATTAAAGATTACATGTACGTGTGAGACGGGTATGAATGCTCCTATCTTCTGATAAATTAATTTTCTTTGCCTCTTAAAAAAAGAAAAAAAGATTGTGGGTGCATGTATTTCACTTGGTTTACGAATCATAAATGCTTGATCACGACTTGTTGATCATCACGACATGAGCTGTTATGAAAGTTTATTTCCAGCAAATAATCATTATGAATTAGACGATGTCACACAATGATATTTATGATGAGAATATTTACCACACGAGCGAAGGTTTACGCGACAGTGGTCGCCCCTACAATTTTTGTTTTAAAATTGAAATTGCCAATATTCAGGTAATCGCCACATCATATTGAGGTAGCGGGGTCTATTTTCATTATTAATATCCTACCCAGTTTATTTTGAGGACAAAGTCAGAATATTTGGTCCCTCGCTCACTAAATTCTTAAACTGAAAATGTGATAAAGTAGCCTAAAGACCTTAATCCCATTCTTTTGGGCAAGTCGTGCCCGTATGTGTATTTACAAAATTATTTATTGCAATAAAATTATTAAAAACAAATATTTAGCCACCAACATGACCAGGAGAGTCATTATCACAGAAATATTGAGAGAATATAATCGGCACTCAAATGTTAATCAAGAGAATATTTACAGTGTAGGAATTCAACATGAAAGAGTAGTCTCGAGAAAAAATAGTCGGCTACGCACTACTAGACTATGGTGAGTTGAGAATTGTGCACCAGCGAAGATCTTGAACTCATTTTTTATTAGAGGCACGCGTAGCGATGTTTACATACGAAACAGAATTGAGGGTAAACTGATATCTGAGACGGTAAGAGAAGATGTCCAATTACACATGTTTTAGAAGGTGACAACACTATCATTGCCTTGGCATCTCTCCTTACGAGTATCCATTTCCTCTAGTTCTTTCTCCATCTCCTTTTCTCCATCTTTGTCTATCACGTGTAATTATTCTTTTCGCATTTTTAGGTGACCAGTTGCTCGCCTTTTAGCTTCACGTATACAAAGTTTCCATGGCATTTTTTCAATTGCTGTTTCGTGTAATAATATAAAAATTATCTTTAATTACACAACTTCAAAGGGCTTCCATTTTAAGAGATATCCATGGCACCATATTCCATAATATATTCTACTTAATTATTAACAAGATTAAATTATCATCATCATTCCTGAAAGGAAGCAAAACCCGTATCGCTATCGCAATATTTTTCAGTTACCGCTTATTTCTCATTCCCGCCTCATACAATAATCTCTCCATCGCTCATCAATGTGTCTATTTTCCCTGTTTATTTCCTTTTTTTCTTCTCCCTCCCTTATTTCTAACATTGTTCATCGTCCCCCTTCTCCCTCTCTCTCTCTTTCTCTCTCTTTCTATCTTTCACTCTTTCTTTTTCTCCGATCTTTCGATCTCTCTTCCTCTCTCTCCTAAACCGAACCGTTCCTTCCACTTGGTTTCTATTCATTGATTTTATTCGCTTCTTTGATTTGCAGCCATCGCGCGCCGATTGCCCGCGCAAGACACTCGATTGAAACACTAACCACATTTTGGTCGAGCCCGTAACAAAATTACCCGAAATTAGATTTGCTAATTTCTCGGTGATCAGTGAAGTTTGTCAAGAAATGTTTTTTTCTATCTCCCTCCCGCCGTTTACCCTTTTTTTATATCTCACTCAGCTATCCTAATTTTATTTCTTTTAGTCAAGCGTTGCATTATTTTGCTTCTCCTTCTTTCCCCTCCCACCACCTCACTTCGAAGGCATTTTAGAATTCGATTTCGGCTTTCTGTTCTGTTCTGGCGTTTACATAGAAGACCATGAATATTCGGCAAGACGGCTAATTTAATAATTAGCTCGCGCCGATATTGCTCCGATTGCCCGATTATTCATCAGTGCGTGCTTTTCCCAATGATCGTCTGGAATAATTACAAGTGGTAAATAGACCACCGATTCGCGCCGTTTTTGTTTCGGAGAGCGCACAGTCCAAAGAAAGTCTTTAGGATCACTATAACCTTACCTTTTCTCTCTCGCCATCCTTTTCTTCTTCTCTTTTTCTTTAATCATTCAAATTTGGCCGTTTTTTGCAAATTTGCCACAGGACGATTATCGACTCGCCTAGATAAACAGTGAACATTGCCTGCAGTTGAGGCGTGACAGAGTAGCAAAAGATTGGGAGAGCTGTTACCCACTCGTTAGTACACATTTTCTCTTGATTTTAAGTTTTAATATGGACACGTAACCTAAGGCTGAAATTCGAATTACGAAGCGGAAAAGAGCGGGCGAAAGAATTACAAGAAGAAAAAAGTTCCGAATAATGATCTTTACAGTACTGTTGGTTTTTGTATATCTATGCGTCGTCGATTTAGTTAGAGAAAAAAGATAAAGAAAGTTTAGGTGCATCTCTCTCCAATCAACTTCGATTAGAAAAAGAATGGTTCGCCCACATGCATCATAAATTGAAAATGAATTACCATCACTGGGTTAATGGAAAGTGAAGGCTAGTTAAAGGCATGTGCACGAGCGACGGATATTGTACTGTAATGCTAACTGGGTGAAACTTACGTCGAACAAAGGACAATAAGGCGCAATAGAAGCTTACCAAGTTATCTATTTGTTATCTATTTGTACTTCGTTATATCTGCCACTTTTCAAATCATTTTATCTCGTCACTCGTCTTCCTGTTTATCTGGAGTACGTTGATGGTAGGTGGAGAGACAGCAGTGCATTCATCTTGGAAGAAAATATGTTGATATGACCCATTACTACTCACCAAATTATATTCACATCGCTCCTAGATCGTTCGCTCTCGTCTTTATTCAAACAAGAACTATCCCTCCTCCCCTATATTCAATTATCAGCTTTCTCTCTCTATCTATCTGTCTCTCCATCTCTCTCTCTCTCTCTCTCTCTCCCTCTTTCTATTTCTCTCTCCATCTTTCTGTCTATCTATCTCCGCCTCTCTTGTTTTCTAGTTGGATATACCAGGGTAATTGCCACATAACGCAGCTCATTTGATTTTACTTTTTCTGTCCTTCCCCCTTGGAAAGAAGAAAGATTTCACCAAGCATCGTCATTGTATTTCAGCAACGACCCACTTATTTTGCCTCGCCTCTTCCATCCCCCCTCCTACTCAAATTGAGATCAAAACTTTCAATCTTTTTATTCTCTTAACATTTTGTTTGCCTGGGGGGTCTCAATTTTTATGTGTTCCTTTTTTTTTTTTCTTCTTTCGATGTGACCTTGCTTCTTCCAAATCCAGCCTGCACTTCGTACATGTATCTAGTCGTAATTGGCACTCAAAGCATCAAAGGGAAAGACAACGAAAGTGAAATATTATCTATCTCACCAAATTATAGGAAGATGTTCTTTTGTGCACGTTGACTCTGTATAGCCATCTCTTTTGTGTGTATATTGCTGATTTGATCGTACACTTTTGTTGGCTTTTACGGGGTCGGTTTTTGCAGAGCTACAAAACAAATAGCTATATTTAATTTGCGAATACTAGCTCGTTACGAAATGGACCGGAGAAGTGCGCACAAAAGGGAGCTACATTTGGCATTCTTTGACTTTTCAGGGAAGTCTCTTTTGACAGTCTCAATTATTTGAGAGTTAGAGTAATGTGATATATAAGTTTCAGATCTGTATTATTTAGTTTAATGCAGGTGCCCAAGCACTTTCTCTTTCAATTTCACTTTTGCAGTTGAGATTTTCTTTCAGCGGGAGACGAGTATTTTGTTTTATTATATATTTTTAATTTCTCTTCAGGAGTTAGTTGATACAAAATGTAACAAATATTTTGCGGTTTGTTCAAAGATGAATTTTCTTGATTTGGGGTCGAGTAAATAAAAAATATGATATTGAAATGTATAAAGGGATACACATTTAGCCGTGTGTTATAAATATTTCGCAGTTTGTTCGAAGATGAATTTTCATGATTTGGGGTCGAGTATATCAAAATATCATATTGAAATATATCGAGGGGTTTTATTTTAGATGTGTGAATTAAGGAGTTTAGACGGTAAGATTTTCGTCTAGTCACTCAGACAAGTGGTTATCTTTTACGAGAGAAATGTAAAATTCTTACACAGTGGCCAGAGAGTCTATAAGTAATGAATAAATATATACTTCGTATTCATGACTTTATAACACGTTCGTGGAAAAAAATAAAGTATAGTGCATGCTCACTATGTACACAACTCAACGTACAATGTACCATACCTACTTCTACAGCGCCCAGCGCGTTTCCATATTACTATAATTTCAGCCAGTATTACCTATTGCCTGTCCATATCTCCTATAAAATTCCCACTACCAGGAAAGCAAAATGGTCATTGACGAAGAGAAACACATCAAAATCATTTTTGAATGAATATCTTTCATGTATAAGTCTCAATAGATAATTACGAGTTACATCGATGCGGGGGAAAACCGCAACAATTTCTCGAACTTATTAACGTCATTCATTGCCACCGCTTTTTGTGCGATTCAAATGACTCGGAAGGAAAGAGGCATGACCCATGCTGTGAGAATATAAGATGGCGGATCGTAAATGTTACAAATTAATTGCTCTCCGACTCAATCTGATCCTGATTTTCTCTTTTTAGAGGTTGATGTATATACGGAGAAGATATCTATTTGGGCGCATCGCTTGCAAATTCGTTGATAAAAATCGCAATGAAAGACCGGTAATAACGGCGACTAAATCGATGGTTTTGTCATTTTATTTCCGTCAATAGATTTCAATTATGATCTATGATTGGTGCTGAGTATCTACATCGCCTGAATTTTGTTGATAAACGATGCTTTTTAAAGCCTTGTAAATGGCGGTTCTAGAAAAACGAGCAAAATGACATTGCCATGATCACTGCTGATGCATTGGAGGTTGAAGATTCCTTAGAAAGATTTAATGAACTTGATTCAAGATGAAATGAATTTAGTGCAGATGACTATAAAGCATATTTTCTTGCAATTTTCCTTCATCATAAGTTACAAGTATCTTAAAAGGATATTTCATTTAACAAATATATCAGTGCTATCATCTCTCCTGAATTTCATATAGGGATCATAATTATATAGTAGTTCGTATATGTTTCATATCCAATCCAATTTTAGGTGAACTGAGAGAGAATTATTGTTGGAAAGTGTTATTTCTCATTATTCACGTAAAGATGTGAAATCAGTTGAATTCTTGTCCTGAAATGGAAAAGGCACAGATATAAAAAGTTAGCAGAAATATAATTTACCGTATGAAAGGACAAATCGTTTTTTCTTGTTTTATAAACGTTTTTTTTTTTTTCTTTTCCGGAATAGATTGATATTTTGGATTGATTTTTACATCGCTCTCTTCCTTTGCTTAAATTAGTTGATTTTTTCTTCTCGATATAACTCATTCATTCCTTGTACATCAAAGTTAGATTACTGCAAAGTATATTTTCATAACCAGCAATTACACTTTTTTATATTAGAAAACCACGTTAATGCCTGTGGCGTTTTGACGCGAAGATTGGGGTTACGAGGGCACAAGGAGAGGTTTTGGTCATGTATTTACTCGCAAGCCCCACCCCTTCGCCAATCCTCAAAGTAGTTTCACCTGCCCTTAAAATGAAATGATCGCACATATCAAATGCAGATTGACAGAGGAGGTGTGAAAAGGGGAACAAGAACGTGACGGGTTTCTATTTAAACAGGGTCGTTTCCAACACCTATCATAACGTGTGGGTCTGGGCTCCCAGGGGAAATATAAGGTAAGTGGTGTGTTTAGAGCTGTCTGTTTTCTTGCAGCGGGGCGGAAGAAGGGGGCATAAAGGATTTTGTGGGTGCATTCCTCCTGCCTCGTATTGGGCATACATTCCTTAAATTCGTGACAAAATCTTAAACTAAATAGCAGGGTTAAAGCTCAATTTTCAAATCAAGTCAGAAACCCATCCTATGTACAGTTGAGCGTTGAGTGAAATGAGACGGCAAGCAAGAAAACCTCTTCACATGTACATACAAAAGGAAAAGACGAATTTGTGTCTTCACCTTACTGACAATACATGCAACTATTATCGAAAGTTAGAACTTACGAGAAATATGACATATCAGTGAATAAATATCAATTTAGCAAAAACTAAACTTTTATGTCATTCCACAAAGGTCACATAAAACTTTGTAACCTGAATGTTGGATAAACAAATAGCTTTGAATCACAACAGTTCGCACTGCCTAAAACTTTGCTGACTTAGCTATCTAATATAGATATGAAAACATTCCTTTTTTACTTCATAAAGTGACAAGTAAAAACATGTTTAAGCTATTTTATTCAACAGGATTCATTTCATAAACCTCCTCCAATCAAACCTATGGTATTACCACTTTCATCACCCCTTCATCGCTTCATCTTTTCACCCCTTAACCGCAATTTAGCTCCTGGATTCGCAAGGCGGTGTTGAGCAAACCTCTAGCGAAACAGCTGAACTTGCCGCCGATTTATCCCATATTACTCCGCCATGTTGGTTCGCTTTAAGCACGTGAGAAATAGCTTCCGTGCCGCAAAGTGCGCTCTGTATCAACATACAATGTATAGACGTCACATTAAAACTACCATTGACGCCAAAAAGAGAATTCGAGGTGGGCGCCAAAAATGACATGGGGCTGGCTTCACGGGCGTTTTTCTGGGAACCGTTCGTGCAGTAGGGATAATCTGATGTGTTGGTTCATCTTTGATTCGATTCTCTCGGTAGGTCGTTTTTACCATACTAAACCGCCTGGCTGGAATGCTCCCCAGGGAGTGGAGAATGAGCATACATTGTGTGACGGTAAGCCTGAATCCGTTGACCGGGGTAATAATTATATCTGTAAGGCGGTTAGACACATCGTTGATGTATTCCGCGCTATATAATAGCCGAATATTATTATTATTACTGCGGGAAAAAAAAGTTAACCAGGTACATTTTAATGAAAGTGACTTTATGTAAGTGAAATGGTTTTATGATACGATATTATTTATAACATTCATCATGGTTACGATTTATTAAACGAATGTCCTAATAATACACATTCTGAAGGGCAAAAGGGAAAATATTCTTTACAAAAAAGAAAATATTTGCTAATAATAGATTGAAAAAACACTTTTCAAACTAAACGAAAATTGTCATTTGCTCAGGAAATTTACAAGTGAAAGAGTCAATTCATACAAGTTTTAGTAGAGAGAAAGTCCCCTTCTGTACACATTTCAATAACAGCTAAGGGGTTACGATCAAAAATAACTTTCATTCTATTTTATATTATCAAACTTTCACGCGTGTAAACTGGTCCGCTATTACTACTTAATGATGAAATAGCGTTAGCCTGACCGTTCAAATGAGCAGGAAGAAAAAAAAAACCCGCGACAATTTATCTGTGAGAAGACCAATAAAAGAGGAGAGTGAGAATTTTCGGCATTAAATCGGCTCCCTTGCAGAGGATATTACTGTAACTAAATCTCATCTTAAATTGCGATTTGCTGAGGGAGTATTTTCTCCCTCTCCTCATGAAACGTTATGGGGATATTATCGTCATTGGGGTCGCAGAGGTGCAAAGCCTATACAGGAAATGAAGAGTTTGGGAAAAAGTGCAAAATTGCACTTTTAGTACTCTCATCAAAATTGTCTCTAGTGGGACATTATATTCGCGCCAAATCTATCTTCTTTGATCTGTGTTCCCTTTTTTAAAGCCACAATGCACGACCTATAGCTACTTGCGCCCTCTATATAGCAAACAATGCCTAAGCGGTGACCACTGGTCCCCTGTGGTCCCCTTTTTCTATTAATTGAGAGCTGATTTGATAGGATAACCACTTGTCGGTGACCAAGCAAGGAGGTCTAATTTCTCCAGGCTAAACTAGTGCAGAGAGGCTTTAAACCACTTTCTCAGTTTCTTTGTTGGTTTTATTCACTCTTGCCTTTCATTCCTATTCCCCGTTTTCCTGATTTTCGTATCAGTTATCATTCCTTAATCTCTCCCCTCAATGTTAAATTTTCTTNNTTTTTTTTTTTTTTTTGGTATTCATTATATAATCATTTTATTTTTAAATAATATGTGCTTTAGAACAGAATAAAATTCTTTTGATATTTCGCTGAAATAAAGAGAAAATCATCAAATTGTTCAATTATTGGTGTGTTCCCATCTTAGAATCAAATACCTACAAGCATGTTTGTCTTTTTAATCAAGCAGCCTGATAATACATTAACCTGTATGATTCATGTGTACAATAATATTACCTTTCTTGTGAACTTGAGCATTTCGTTTTACCTGAGTTGCGTGGTATAGTTATGCCTCAAACACCAATAGCTTGTTAGATCAAAGACCTGTCATGGAAACGATTATTATGAATAATCCGTAATGTCTTGATATACTAAAATAAACGATTAGAACAAGAATAAAATATTTTTAGTAATATTGATTGTTTGGAAGGCTATTGGGTAAAATTATACATCAAATAACAAAAATAAAATAGAAGAAGACAAAAAAAAAAAAAAACCAGCGTCAACGCTCTGTCAGGCTAACACCTTAAACCTCGGTTAACCTTTTCGCCCTTCTCTGAAACAATAAAGAAAACGATAGCTTTCTTAAGAACGGTCATGGGGAGGAAAATAGGGATGAATTAATTGCGTTTTTCTCGCCTCGCTTAAGAGTGAAATCAACCGTTTCGCGTCCTGGCCCAACCATTATCAATGCAGTTGTGAAGGTCAATGGAGATAGAGAAAGCATAGAGAATGAGCTTGGTGTTAACTTTAATAAAAACCACCTTGCATTATATCTCATCATGAGGGACAATGATATCGATATTGCGTTGATATGTTCACACTGATACGGCTCCAGCCTTGGATAAAATAATTGCCAATATTAAGGACTCGCTTGAAGCCGTCATTCAGACCAGCCATGGGAGGCTCAGTATTATTGGAAGAAAATGAAGATGGGGCTTTGGGCGTTCTTGTAACTTTCGTTTACGATTTAATTTTTGTTTTGTTAAAGGTGTTCAGCAAAAGAAGTAGATTTAGATGAGTTTCAAGGAAGACTGAGTCGTGTTTTCTTTCCCTTTTTTCTGCAATATAATAAGCTGAGTCCTTGTGAAATATTTGATGAGCCTTTTATCGAGAGTTGAAGTTTAACGCCTAGTCTTTCTATTTAATTGTATAAAAAATAAAAATATCCTACATTAGATTTCCTTTAATTAGCTACCACCAGAAAGATTTCTTCTTCTTTTTGTAAATTCACTTTCAACGAAAATAATTATGGCGCATGTAACATATCATCTTCAAAACCATAAAACAACACTGTTATTAACAGGATTACTATCATACAAACATCATCATGTTCTTCATTATCCTTCGATTCTCTGATATTTTAACTCATAGAGAAGCCGGGTCACAATTTCCAAATATTAAAAATCTGTTAAACTATTTTTTTCTCAAGAATCAACCACTATACCACAAACAGCATCGCTATCCCTACCGCCACATCTACCACCACTAATTCCACAACCTCTCATCACTATCACCACTATCACCTTAACCATCAGCATCATCCTCCCATCTTCCCATCCCATCCTCCTTTGAGGCTCCGCTCTCTTCGGCACTGTCTTCACCATCAACCCCATCGCCAGCGCCGATTCTTGGGAGTGGAGGACGGGTGACGATATTAGAATAACTTATCCGCATGGTTTATTCAGCCACGTGTAACAAAGGAGAACAAACACCGGCGATCGATGCTGTTAACACCGCTGATTGCGACATGGACCAGCGCAATCAAGCGGTCATACGAAGGCGAACACGATGACGACAAAGAAAAAGGCGACTTTTTCTCCGCCGAGATTGAGCGCCAAAGTGAATGAAATCATACCAACCCTGTTTTTTCAAGCGTATCGAGGAATGAATTTACATCTACTTGTAAAGACGTACAGGGAAGTTGAGGGGTACAATACAGAGATAGAAACGAAGCACATTCTGCTGTTAAAAATAATATGATTCATATTATGATTCATACGCACCTTCAATGATTTTAATTAAAGCAATATCATTGGTAAATTGATAACATTAAATAATGAAATAATTTAAGATTGACAAAACTAACAATATCTAAATATAGTTTCTAGGAGAACGGTAAACCGCATTAAAATACATTAAGTGATATCTCTTATGTGACGTTCTATATGACGTAGAAAAGATTTGATGAATTGACGATACTAATTTGACATACACTGTCGCTCATATTATGTAGATATAAAAATCGCGACTATCTCGTTCAAATGAGGTCGACAAAACAAACAAAATTGCGATCCACTGTACGCTTTTATTCTATCCTCAATCTTTTCGGCATTTACCCCCTATCAAGGTTCAAAAAGAAGTAGAAAAGAAAAGTCCACAATGATTTAAGCAACAATAGAGGACCGCCCATTGAGCTCGCTTGTTGCTGAGGTGTCGGTGTTTTCATACAGAGTCACGAGTATTGAGGTTATGATTACCTCAAACCGTCTACTTTCAGATCATTTTCTCATGGATAAGATTCATTCAAGCAGTATCCAAAGCTACCATTTTTTCCTTCTCCCTTCATTCGCCGTTCTGTTCCGAAAAATAATACGATGATTATTTCTTAATTTAGAACGTGAGAGTAGGGTTGGTCGTTTGAGAGCCATTTGATCCTAAGTTGAGAGAATTGTAGACCAACATCGATCGTCAGCTATGAAGGGATTAAACCACGAGTTGAAAAATGTATAAAATATGGATGTAATAATCATATGGCATAAAATTATACATAGACGCAAGCGCGCACTCGCGAGCCCGCACCTCACACACGCACATACGCACTCACGCACCAAAATGTATTTATTGTTTGCATTTGAAATCTTCCTAAAACTCTCGTGGCTTAGGTAATATTCTTTTTTTGTTAATGTTTTATAGTTGATCGAGCTATCCATACAATTTTTATTAAGTCCTTATTCCAGGCAAACTAATAGCGTTTCAGAGAGTTAGGCCTCGGCAAACGCAAATGGTGTGTATCAAGATCGTACGTGACTCAACATGGCTAGGACCGTAGGACGAGAAAGAGAGAGACAGACAGAGAGAGGAGGAAGATAATCTAAGAAGCGATTCCTTCGCAGAGGTGTCAAGAAATAATAACTTCACCACTCTTATGAATGGTGGTCAGGCATCATAGAAACGGCTGATATTTCTTTTAAAAGAGAGGAAGATTGCATTTAGAGGAGCGAAAGGAAAATAGATCCAGCGTTGTGGTAGTTCGTGATTGATTTTGAGAAGAAACAAGTCATATAGGCTTTGAAGGACGGCTTTATGGGAAAGGGGGTATTCACATATTATACAAAAATTAATTAAATACATTTTCCTACATATTTTCAGTTGTTGTTTTTTTTTACTTCAAAAATTACAATTTTGCAGAAGGGTTATGTCAGAGTTACGTTTACTATTGACATATTTCATCGTCACTACCTATAAAGCGATTGATATTGAAAGAGTCTTAAGAACAACAAAAATATTGATGTCCGTATAATAGAAAATTATTGAAACCCCCCTTAGTAAGATGAGTATTTGAAACTTTTTGGGGAAAATATTAGTGGCTGCTCTTAGCACCAATCACTAAAAATTATAGTTTGTTTGCACCATTACCACACCCCTCTTTGTTTTTTTTTCTTTCTCTATGTCTGTTTGTCTGTTTCTCTCTTTTTCTCTCCCTTTTGATCCGATTTTCACCGTCTTAAAATATTAAAATATTGCTGTATGTTTCATTCTCGATCCCGACATGATAAAATCATATCACAGCATAATAACAGGCATTTCAGGTGATGTAGGTCGCATATCAACAAAATAATGAATGTGCGAAACGAATAGGTAAGGGCTAGTCGCTTGTTATTCTAAGAGAAAGATGGCTTCTAAAAGGAAAAGAACATCAAGGCGAAAAGGAAAAAACGGCTATTGCTGCACTTTTGTGAACGCTTCTTCACAACTTTGTGTGTTGTTACAGCAAGCTTGAGATAGTACGATTTGCAGCGCTTTTCAATGTCATTCCACGGCTAGTTACGGTCAATTTTAGCTGCGGGCAAGCTTGAGCGGCGAAAGAGAAACCCGCCTCGCTCTGCTCCTGGCCTTCTTCCTCTCCTCATTTCCCATCGTATCTTCACAGCTCTCTGTCTCGTTCTCTTTCTCCTTTATACTCTGATGAAAGAGGCAATAAATTGTCCATCATGAGGCTTTTCCACCTTGTTACTTAAATTGAGAATGATGCCTCGCTATCCAATTAGGATAAACTGGCTATATGGAGCATCATTGGTTTAAAGTACATTAGCTGCGTTCTCAAAAGTGCGTTTGGTACAAATAATAAGAGAGAAACGATTGTAAAAGAGGGAGAAAAGGTAAGTTGTCCGAGAACAAAACAAAAAAATCGAGTTGGGGATGCAATGATAGTTTCAGCCGCTAAGTAATGATTCACAGATTTGGAGTAAGGTGACACCTATTTTGTGGAAATTCGTGATAAACGCAGTTAAAAAGCAGAATGTGAAAACAGAGAACAGGTTGAATAAACGCTTAGTCAGAGATATGGCATAATGAGGCTTTGGATGGTGAGTGATCCAAGCCGTAGTATCCCAATGATCAAATGAGCGGGAAATAATCCGAAAAGAGAAAATGCCGCCATATTAGATACTCGCGCGTTTAGGTCCCCGATTCGACGTTTGATTGTCTGTTTTTTGTGTAAACGTGAACAAAGCCATGCACATGAAAGCATGATTTATTAACATATGTAGGAACTTTGATTATCAAACATACTTTTAACATGACACTTAGAAGTGTAAAGGTCAGTTTTAGTCTTGTGTTGATGCAAAAGTAAAGTAAAAATGGACTAGATCCATTGGGTTTCATAAAGATCAATATGAGTGGAACATTAATTTTTCGCATCCGATATTCCATGAGTATTTGTCATTAGATATAGAAAGAAACATAAAATGACATAGTTAAATCTTTCATGAAGGCTATAAAGATACTGTCACTTAGCTCAAACTTTCAACAATACTTTTGAAAAAGTTTAATGTACTATTCAATCAAAGTATTTTAAGGAAGACGATTGAAAGATAAATAAGTAAATGAAAAGCAGTGAAATATTGACATGAAAAATAGGTTAGAATTACAAAGATGAAAGTGTAAAAAGAACAATTTTCAAGGGTAGATTGACTGTTAGATGACCCCGTGAATTTTTGACCCAACTTGAGCCCGTTTTACAATATTTGATCAGGGTTTTGTTCCTTCATGTACCCCACATTTTAAGAACCAAAGACCGGAAAATATTGAAGAGACAGATTTAACTAAAATATGAAATAAATTGGCGACTGTTGCATCAGAGTTCACCTCATTGCATAGTTGTTTTGTATTAATATCTTGCATTAATATTATTGTTCTACATCAACTGTTTTGACATCACACTAGAATCAGGAGAGCCCAAGGTGTTCGACTGGTGGAGAAATGCTCACCACCCGTTAGCGAAAACTTTCTTGCAAAATAAGAAAGTGATCAATCAATAACGACTGGGACTGGAGGAAAAGTTATTTCATGATGGCGACAAGAAATTAGAGTAAAAACGCCCACTCCGTGTAAAATAATTTCATAAACCTCCCACAGCATTTTTAAAATGACCAATGAACTTGAAAAGCCTCCCCGAGGTTATAGATGCCGAGATTTTTAAAGTCGAAATGGAGAAAACCAGGTCAGGTCTTGTCGAAAGTTAGAGGCTATGGGTGGCGTCTGGGTTTCGGGTGGATTTTCTTTTGGTTTGGCACTCAATGTCGACAGTGATAATGCCCAATGCAACAACTCCCTCGAACTGGCGTTTAGGAAATGGAAATGGAATAGAGATGGCAAATTAGGAAGAGAGAGAGAGAGGGGTATAGATATACATAAAGAGAGAGTGAGGAGCATGCAGGGGAGGGGACTTGGGCTCTATGTTCCATCATTGAAATTACGTGTGATTAGAAAAGAACATATTATTTTTAATTTTAAGAATTGTATCAAATTGAGATGGGAAAGAGAGACAGATGCCAAAGTGTTAGAGATTAAGGAATGTAGAAACAAGGGGGGGGGGTTGAGAGGGAGAGGAAGAAAGAAAAATATAAAGTATGATAAGAGAACAGAAAGAGGGGGAAAGGCAGAAAAAGGAGAAAGATTGCATTCGGGATTAAGAGAGGACGAGGAAGAGAAAGAGATTGAGAGAGAAAGGGAAGAGAGGGTGTATGTGAGAAAGGTAGAGATCATTTGTAAGATAGTGAGAGATTTTGTGTACGTGTGTGTGTGTGTGTGTGAGAGAGAGAGAGAGAGAGAGAGGGGGAGAGAGAGAGAGAGAGGGAGAGAGATGAAGAGGAAGGGATGAAGAGACGAGGGGGTAAAGATAGAAAGAAGGAAAGAAAGAAAGCCCTGAGGTTTCTTTCCATGCAGGCACCACACAATGGTCCGTCACTAAGCCCGTGTCTAATTGTTACCTATAATACTGCCCAATCGATCACATTTTAAATGGATGGAGTCGGGGGCGGTGCAGCCTCTGGAATTAGTTCTATTTCGCCCCAATAAAGCGGATCACACCATCCATTGTTGGGGTTGAAATCGAGAAAAAGAAACTGGAGCCCCTGTCATGACTAATAATGTAAGCTGTGAATGGTAATAAATAGTCCGGTGCATGGTTGAAGTGAACGCGTGTCCAGGCCATAACTATCCACTATTCTTCTATTCTAACCTACCCCCTATCATGACTTGTCAAGGGTTATTAGAACACATTGTTGGTAGAAATAATTCTTCAAGCAAGCTGATTGATTTTTCTCTTTCTATTCTACTCCCCCTCCCCTTTCTTTCTCTTTGCCCCCTCTATTTCTTTCTTGTTTCTCTCTCTCTCTCTCTCTCTCTTCTATTTCCTCTCCATCACATTTTCTCCTACATAACTTTCTTCCTTCTCAACTTTTCGAAAGATAGAGGCCAAACGTCCAGCTTTTTAACACCTCTGTTCTCAAGGATTCACATGAGAACATTTTGACACCTGTCTACAATGTTAACAACCCTTTGGCATTTACTTCTAGATCACATCAATCAATTTAATGCGACGTTTGATAAAAAGAACTCCCGATAAAATGAATACAAATGTTAAATAAAGGGCTATTTTTTCTCCTCCCCTTCACTATAGTCCATTGTCCGGCCTGGTTTTTGCTTTATATTGCGATGTTACTGACCGCTTAATGCCTTAGACGAAATCAAAAGAGAAGAGGGGAAAGGCGGCGAAACCCTTTAACACTTTCACTCACTCATGTTGACAAGGTGTTAATACGTGATCAAGCAACAAAGCAAATCAATACCCAAATTGTGGATGAGACTTATGTTCTGAGCTGCTATCTAGCACAAATTAAAACCATTCTTATCTCGTCAATTTATTCTAAAAAGAGGGGTGATATTTTCTAGGGTGGGGCGGATTGATCTGGGTATTTGCACCCCTGGAAGGAGTACATGATTTCGGTTGACAGCCACAACAGTTTGTATTTTGATCACGTCCTTGAAATTATTTTCATCAATACATGTTTTTGTAGATGGGATTTGATGTGATTGAAAATGATAAGAAGACAAACAGATATAAGATAGATACATGCGTGAAGAAAGAAAGAAATGGAAGAATGAAATAACAAATAAATCATGAAACTTGAAAATTCAATAGAAGTATAGCAACTGAGTTTATTAACTACAGATGCTGATAAGGATATCAGATTACTTTGTTGGATGAAACCGCCTTCTATATAATACTTTTAAATATATGATCAACATCTCGCTTTGCAAACAAGACAATAGTGGCTAATGTATTAATATTAATATCAATAGCTTGAATAGTTTTTCGAGTGATATAAAGCACATTAAATTTTGCTTATTTTTATGTCCACCTATATTTCCTCAACAATTTTCCTTGAATCTATCGCTTTAATTCGTTTTGTTCATTTTATTGATACGCGTAGGCCTATAAAGATGATAACATAGTCGTAATGGTAGACTTTCGATAAGAGGGGGGGGGGGGGTCTTACGATACTTATCCGAATATCAACTCGCCAGATATTAAATGTTACACTTTATTAAAGGGAACGTGACAATTTTATATAAAACACAAAAACTGAATAGACTCATCACTGCCCTAATATAAGTTGTCAATTTCTCGAAAATGATGTGAATTTTGGTTGCTTGACTTTTTGGTTATCTTAAAAGGGGCTGCAGTCCGTTCACCCATCTCTTGTCTCTTTCTCCCTCTCGCTTCGTAATCTTATGAATGATGTATTGATAACGTACGAAGTGCAAAACTTAATTAGTACGGACACGCATGGAAGAATATGATGATTCAGTCATAAGGCACTGCACGTCCACTGGTGTTCTCCTTAAATCAAATAAAATCAATCGAATCAATTAGCGACAACAATGGCAATCAAGGTAACATTAAGACAGTTACAAAAGAAATTCATGGAAAAAGATGCTTACGCTAACTAGTTCATGGTATTTATTGAGTTCACTTCTCTGACATAAGTATTCCATGGTCTTTTAGAAGTTAAACGACCGGGTGTCTTCACTCTCTTTAATCTTTAATTTATGAGAACATTTTCTTTGTATACATGGTCCAGTAAATAATATTTCTTGATCCTTTGCACTCTTTATTTTCAAGTAGAAAACCAGCAAAATTGCCATCATAATTATGCTGCTATTAAGCAGTAGTCAAGCGTGTAGAAATTGTCCGGTTTCCATAGTTACTTGCAAACGAAAAGTATTTTGGAGTTCTAAATACATTTGTGGTTCTTGTATCAAAAGTCATGAAAGTTGAAAGGGAATGATGCTTGTTGTGTATGTCAGGCATTTTTATTTTCTATCGCTAAAAGCTATTTAAACAAAGATACACAAACAAACAAGACCAAATAGTTTAGAAGCTTTACTTTTTTTTAAAAGGCCTAATCAAAACTAAACAAGTTTTCTAAAGTCATATATAATTATGTATGTCCTCGTCGTATTGAATGTGAATTTCATGGTTTTGCTCTTAGGGCTATTGAAAGTTTCGATTGTAAATCTAACTTTCAAATTCCGCCTTGCTGTAACACACCTTTCCAGAATTACTCAATTATCTTCAATAACACGTGATAAATAACCAGACGATTGCATTCTCCTTCACAAAAGCGAATTAACAATTAAGAAGAGGAACCGAGGTCGGAAAATAAAAGACGAGTTTAATTGAATGGGCTAAATTCGACGTAAATCAGAGAGCGTGATCGAGCACGATAGCTAGGATTGTTATGACTTTTAGAAGCGGGAACGGGCAATGAATGCCAATGAGCTTGTCAGGGTTATTTATAGGGAAACCTTAATGGTTTGAAAATTAACACATCTGGACCGTCAGCGCTGGTCGGTTATATGAACGATTAGATGAAGTGGATATGACATGGGGCTGTGAAAAAGGCGCCATTTTAAAGTTAAGGAAGATTAGCGTCCATGTTGTAGTTGTAGTAGTAAATCAATGTTGATGGTAAGTTAGACACTTACGGAATACTGATTGCAGAGACACGTCTGTCTCAAGATAAAGAAAAAGTGAAAGAGAGAGAGAGGCACAGAGAGGCACAGAGAGATAGACAGAGAGAGAGAGAGAGCGGGAGGCACACGGAGGCAAAGAGAGACATACAGAGAGAGATAAATAGAGAGAGGGAGAGAGAGAGAGAGAGAGAGAGAGAGAGAGAGAGAGAGAGAGGGGGGTGGCAGAAAGGGAAAGGGGAAAGGATTGGAGGATCAAAGGGGGGGGGGGGGGTGACGACATTTTCATAAAGTTTCGTCGGCCCTCCCAAGGCCCAAAGGGGAACCCCCACCCGCAGTATGACAATGTGAACCCTATACATAGCCTTTTGATGTTCGTTCCATCGATTGGAATAGAAGAAGAGGCCAATGCCCCCGTTTGTAGAACAACAAGGAAAACAACTAGTGGTGACATGATAAGTAATAAATATATAAGGCTAGCGTCAAGTCCTTCGACACACAGATAAACAGCATGATCTGTGAAACTACAGTTCATTGTCAAAAAGTTTAAATAAATGTTGTTTATCATTCGACAGGACAAGACCACGATGCAACCTCACCATTCTCATTATCCTCTCAATCAAATTCATTTACATAGCTGCCATCTCCCTTTAGTCCACCTTGACAAGTCTCATATTCATTAATTGGGACTTGCGGAGAGTACGTCTGTAATTAATGTCTAGGACTGGAAAGAAAGAGAACCACTATCCCAAAAATCGTTAGACCTCCTCCGTGCATGCCGTACACTATAAAGCGAAAGAATATCAAGACCATTTAGTGGTACTTAATAAGACCCTTGGAGCGTCACTGAGACGGGGACACAAGAGATAGCAAGGGGGTCAACGAACCCGGGATAAACACCCCTCCAAAGTCCCGATGTGTCGACATCTAACTTAGAGCGAGTGGAGGCGGTGTTACGGAGAACTGTGTAATGGTATTCACGTGAGCGTGAAGACTAGACAGGCCTAACTGTATGCTATCTTTTACGTTGTTTCTCCCTTTTACTTTAACTTTAACTTCTATATTATTATAGTTTATAATTTTGTTTTTATTCCTCAAAGGATGTTTAAAAAGTTTGAACAACTTCATATCGAGCAATTTTGTCCCTTTTTATATTTTTATTTTATCTCTCTGAAATTCCCCTCCCCCCCTCTCTCTCTCTCTCTCTCTCTCTCTCTCCATCTTGCATATTTTTAGGCGTGACACCAGTTGTCATGAATGTTGTCTCGGCAGAATTACGATAAGACTAATGATAATGGTTATATAATTTTGTAGCCGTCATTCTATCCTTATCTCTTATTCACAGACTCTACGACTTCTTGCAAATCTTGGCCACGCATCGCTGCTAATGACGGATGACCGGTAGTAAACCGACTGTCCGGGTATATAGAGTGGACAATATCCCCTCTAATCTGACTATTATATACCAACCGATTAACTGGGCATGTATCGGGGCTTTTGACCCTGTTTTCACGCGTTAGGCTATTAACGTCATTCGCGCCGGTGCGACTCGATCAATCGATTGGTATCGACTGTACGACGAAAACCCTCTTCTCAGGGGGTATAATATTACTGCGAGTCAACATTATTCGCTTTTTATGTCTATTATCCCCGTAAGCAACATTGCTTCCCCCTCAAATTCCTACAAAGTTATCTTATCGTTTTCAGAAATCAGTTTCTCTGATAGATCAATGATTACCTTATCAAGTGCGTGGAAGGCCCGCAGTTTTTTTAACATGAATATTATTTAGGCTAACTATTGATACCACAAATAAATTGACCGAGATTCTATCGTGGTAAATGCAACATGTCCAAATACGAGTTGAGTAAAGGAAGACTGAGATGCTGCAAAGTGTTTTATCCGAAGTAGAAATTGTCAATGAGTTACCATTCAACATAAATGTATAGTATTCTTGGTGCTGTTGTTGGTGTTGTAAGAAGTTATGTTTTTTTGCATACGTAAAGTATGAATCGAATATGTTTATTAACAGTAAGAAACGTTTTAGTTACAATTCTCAATTCAAGAAGAGACCCTTATTTTAAAGTTGCTCGACATAATATGGCACCGACGTTCTAGGATTCGAGAAAAATTCTGCAAAAGTATGATGGGATTGAATTTCTCAAATATGATGGTTTTCATTTATAATTGTCTGTTGTAGTGGATGTTGTTTATTTGTTTGTTTGTTTTGATTTTTTTCGTAACTCCTGATCACTTGGAATAATTCACAAAACTAGGTTTGTTAACGGAATTACATTCCATTTTACTCCCCTGTAAATGTATATGGTACAGATGTTGTAATGATAACGTGAATGCCTAGTGATTAGAACAATCTAACTTTTCAACCGTGTGGTAATGCACTTTTTATCATGTGAAACAATTGATTACACATAGCCCCCGCATCACTCGAATGTCGCAAACAGAATTTCAGAGAATTTTGCATAAACTGCATTAAAAAGCAAATATTTCTTCTGAGTTTTCAACGCTTTACCAATGGAGTCTCCGAATAAATAATAATAATAATAATAGTGTAAACTTATAGAGCGCACACACCGTCCAGGGACGCTCATGGCGCTAGCTCAGCAGCAGTTATAAACATTTAGTTATAAACATTTTACACATAATAAATAGTTTTAGACAGTTTTGGTGGTTCTACCGTTTAAAAAAGGCCCCTGTGTCTGTTTTTACCATAATGATGGAATCGTCCACTTCGGTTGATCATCCTCGCGATCCACAGATCTCTTCACGTAACGTGTCCGGACGGACTAGCAGGGGGAAAGCATGCGTGCGTGTCGGGCGGTCAACCAACCATAACTTTAATCTCCTACTTTGTGAAAAGAAGAAAAACGACTAATGAGGCTCATTGCGTATTGTTCAAATCATCAATTCCAGTCTTGTCACTAGTCACTACCAAACTAAGGTTGCTGACCGCTCGGGCCTTTCTGTCAGATCGTTCTGCTCCGTTTCTCCGTGTTACCTACCTCCACTTTCCTTCTTAGAAGTAAAGGTGATGCACAATAGATTTTTGTTTCTCCTTTGGTATAGTGCAGTGACAGATTAAAATCAATTAGCGTTAAAATCTTGTTTTTTATTCGCGATGCGAGTATCAAAACACAGAGTGATCCGTATGTCCATTATCTAATATAATATACCTTTTTTAAAGGTAGGGTCTAGGACGATAATAGAGCTGATAGCCAAACCAGGAACAAAGCTGGCGCCCCCAAATGAATTGGTAAAGAGACAATTTGTCTGCATCTTAACATGTAGTAAAGAAACGACTGATTTATCATCATGGAAAGTCTTTGTAACTCTTCAATTGTGTAACTTTCTAGAAAATTTCGTAGTACTTAATACCCGGTGACTAGATATTCTGAAGTTCTCCTTTTCTACAGATGTTGTTCATCTTACCTTTTATTTCCAAAGATCAACGGCAAATTATCACATGGTAGTGATTTAGTTAAAATAATCCACCACAATTCAGTTATTGAATGTATCTCACGCATTTATTGAATGTTAAAGGGCTGATCTTTAACAACTTGGACATGTTGAAACAGTTTGAATTAATGTCTATTCTAAATTACGTAAAAAAAAAAGTAAGACTTTGATTTACCCAAAACAACACACCAATGTTCACGTTCAGTCTTAAAATACTCAACAAACTTTGTTTGTACAAAATTATAGAATGTCTCTTTCACCCATTCAATTTTTCAAGACAAATTTGTTTCTGTGACCAATTAAACATTTCCAGACAACGTATTTGAACTTACAGCTGCGAAAATCAATGAAGACATTTGAATAACATAGTTAGATAGATAGACAACTGGTTTATTAATGAAAAACATCATTGCGGCACAGCCAAATTGCGATGATTTTACAAATATTCCTTTTTAAAAATGACATAAATACATTTGTACAAACGTTTAAAATACATTAGGAAGTATGAATTCAAAAAACATATTTCATATATTCAAACTGCATCAAAAATTGATATCATTATGATAATACTGTGGAGTAGTAGGATATAAGTTTAAAGTTTACATTTGAAATGTTGGTAAGTCATACAGTAAAGAAAGTTTAGTTTTAAAAAAAAACAAAGGTGTAGGAAGTAGA
>BEXV01000329.1:163765-182862 GCA_003118195.1 Hemicentrotus pulcherrimus | reverse complement strand
CCCCCCCCCTAAGAAATCCTGGATCCGCGCCTGTGTCTGTCTCACACGTTCTTTCTCATTCTCCCCTCGATTTCTGTTTTCTTTTAGAGACTTGTGATATGTGTTAAAAATGGAATTAATATTTAGGAATCATTGCTATTATTATTATTTTCATCATCATCATCATCATTGTCAATCTGGCTGAGTCGTTGCGAAATTTTGGGCCTGATTGTAACCCCCCCCCCCTGAAAAAATCATGCGTACGCCGCTGATTATGGTGGTATACTGATTTCAAAATGGATATAAACAAAAGACGTTTGCGAGAGCATTATAAATGAATACACTGTTTGACTTTCGACCAACTTTGGTCGTCTTTTTGTCTTTTAGTTTTTTGTCTGTGATGTAAAGATACGGTAATACTTCGAAATAGTAAATCATGAATTAGGTATTCGAAATTATCATTACGAATAGGTTGGCAGAAAGCGATAGAAAGAACGATTGAGACAGGGAAATATGGGTACTGATTAGATTGAAAGTCTTATGAGTAAGAATTAAAATAAAGCTTAGTTACAGTTATGCTCAAGAAGGCGTTGCCCTCAAATCCGGTCATCCCCGTTACCACGACAACGCACCCCATACACACTGACAGCATCCCACCCAAACATGCACCACACAAAAGAGTATGATGCGCGTCACCTCTCACATACTCGTATTGCCCAGCAAGCAAAACAATGATACACCACTAAACAAAAGGCTGATTGGCGGACTAATTGCTGGAGAGGAGGCGATTTATCGAATTTGAAGAAGAATGACTTGCACGCCAAACAAAAACCATGTCCCAAGATTATGAAGATCGGAGTATTGAACGCTTCCCGGTCGTATGGGCCTTAATTGTTTTTCGGTGTCTTCAAATTTACTGAGGCATTCCCTCTCTTCCGTCTCGAGTTTTTTTTAATATAAGACAGTGACGTAGCACAAGGTCACGTGTCGTAGTCGTCGTCATCATTATGGACTTTTAGATTTGTGTGGACTGATACTTGTGACGTCCATTCAAGGCAGTGCATTAAAAGGACGTCGACCGTAGCAATCCACACTGTCTTCGTGCGAATCTAAAAGTACGTAATTTTAAACTTAGTCGCGAATAAAGGGACTTACTTAAAACACTAAGCTTGCTGAACATGTACGGTTCTATATTTTGAACATTTTGTTCAAATTGTCTTAATTAATCCCCCTCTCTCTCTCTCTCTCTCTCTCACTCTTTCTCTTCCTATATACATATACCCCCTCTCTATTCATCTATCGCTGTAGGTTCAACTCTCTGTAAACTTTACCATGCTTTTGATTATAGATAACTATCTCTGCACTTTTCAACCTGACTATACTTCTCAGGATGAGTTATTACCGTGGTTTAGTTTGGAGGACAACCATTCTCATGTATTTCTTATCTAATTTATGATGTAGTGAATATACATGTATAATAATAAATCATATTAAAGTTATCAATCCCGAAATTGAATGGGTGTGTTCGTAACCACATGCAAGGTCACATTAAATGAAAGTGGCCGGCGGTATAATCATGAAACTCGTATGAAACATTATTTTGTAGCGTATACTGCACGACCTGCATTGATATTCCTCATCATGAAATGATGGTGATTTCTATAACTAGGAGGAAATAGTTGTAATGAGAAATTATTTGCTAAATCGTATGCGTTTTATATCCAAGTAAAATAAAATCTTATCAGATTTCATTCACATAAAGGAATAAGGAAAAGATGTTTGAAACTCCAGGTATATACATGTATTTATGTAAGTCCATCAGACAATACAATTTTTATTTTTATTTTTTTTTCGATTTGATCTTTATTTCTTTACACTTTGTAAATCCATTTTATTCTCACTTGTGAATGTATAAGTCAAGATAATAATAATAATGATAATAGATCACATTTATAACGCGCCTAATACATTGTTTCTAGGCGCTGTGGTGCTGTTGTCCCAGCAGACATATCATTAAGTGAAGCGAGATCCTTACACGAAATAAAAGCCGGGACGACAGCACCACGAATACAATACATTATTCAGTACAAAATGAAAGTATGTTACGCTTAGTTACGTTACAAAATCAAAATTACAGTTTGTTACAAATAAATGAAATTGGATACAGTCATTTTAAGCAAAAAATTGCTTGAATGTAAGCCGTTCTAACGAAAAAACATATTTGCAATAAGAGTTAAATGATCTATAAATAAATTTTCCGTCAATAAAGCTTTCCTTAAAATTAACAAAAATTACTCTGTCACGTGATTACAACGTCACAATGATTTCACTCTCCTTACACAATAATACTCCGTCAACCATGTAAGTAAGAACCGTGCAGCTTGGCAATCGCAATGAGCGTGAAATGAGTCGGTAGGTTCACTCGAGCGAATCTCCTCTTTAACCTGTTTTATGAATGCTTTGGTATTGTCTAACATTAATCAACTATCTGCTTTACGGTGTAATTATTTTTTTTTCTTCTAAATTTCTTCAAAGATGGCGTCATAGCTTGATAATTATTTCCTTGATTGTAGTTTTATAGCAAAGATAAATCTTTAAAAAAGATGATTTAATATGATTCAAATTCTGCGAAAGCTGCACCATAAATATTTTCAGACTTTCATATCAATGTTTATCTAAAAGAAGAGTATTTTACATCTAGAATTGATTTGGATTTCAGACGACCAAACTTTTAAATGTTCATTTAGAAGGTGTGATAAAAAAAAGTGTTATAAATATGACATTTCTCAACTGTCCCATTCAAAGCTATTCGTTCGCTGTTTACCTTGCATACTTATTTTTCATACCTTATTGAGCACGAAAATTGCCTCTTATAAATATAATATAAAGTGAAAGAGACAGATAATTTTTCTTCTGGTATGGAAGGGTGCTATGCTAACACTAACACTTGTTTATGTAATCTCATTTATCTTAAAATTGCTTTCACAATTTCTTATAACAACGTTATAAAAATAGAATTGGCTACACTATTTACTATCGAATATGATAGGTATACTATCATCACGCGTCAAAATAGCTGGTTAAATCATTAAGAGTGGGATGGAATGTGATTTGTGTTTATTAATTCATTTTGAATAAGCGGGCCTGTTCCTAATGAAAAAGTTGGCTACGCACATACACGCATTCTGACATGTACTTGAACGTGATGAATATAAACTGGTTCGTTTTGCCCTGTTGAGGTCGCTTTGTCGCTTTCCAGCTGCGCTGATAGGTCGCCATGTTCAAGTGTGAGTGAGGTCGAACTTTTAAATTTAATATCCATCATGTTCATTTCACACTGTTCTAGGCAAGCTTTTGTTTCCTCACTGCTGATCATGCAACAAAAACCACAAAGGCCTAGTAAATGTAGAGATAGACTAGTTGAGGATTTAGATTATTATTTTGGCTATTTTTTTTTTTTTTTTTGACACTTAATGTTATCTTTTTCATTTTAAAGATATCTGTTCATTTTATTTTATTTCATTTCATTTCATTCTTATGTCCATAGAGGATAATTGTTGATATGCACATTTAAAATCTTGCTTGTACAACATATAATTGGCAACAATAAGTACTTAATTGAATACATATAAATTGTATTTTTTTTCTCACAATAAACCCATACTTCATGTTTGTCTGAATGTTGTTCAACCTCGTTTCTGATTTAGTCTCAAGGCCCTTGATATTACTATACTCTCAAAATATATAACATCCATATGTTTTTTTTTTTTTAGTATGAAGTGTAAACGTATAATTGTGAACTTATGTGCTACTGTTAATTATGTTCTCTGCATTGCATGGCATTAATATAATCAATATACACATTTGAGGTATAAATTTAAATCGTTGAAATGTTAAATCCTAGGAAGATAACGTATTTAGAGCTAATTTAACTTCTTTTAATTGGATCATTTAGAGCATTTCAGTTTCTCAGACGAAAAAATGAATTACAGTTAGTCGTTATCCTCCATTTACTTTTTTTTATATTCGACAATAGATAGAGTAACAGGAGATACGAGTGTATTAAACCCATTAAGCCCCATCTAAACATTAATCGATGGACACTATCTCCCCTGTATAATAAACACAAAACTTTACCTCAGATTTTTAAATTTCAATTTTAAATTTCATTTTCTTTTCACACCATATCTCTTTCCCTGACCATCCCACTCTCCTTTCTCTAAGACTTTTTCCAACCCCTATGTTTTTAAATGTTTACAATGGTTTTGAATAATCACGAAACTCCTGATATTATTTGAACAACCCATTTTTACTGAAACTCACATTTTAACTCTTTGGTGTTCCATTTATAAATTCAAAAGCCACCTCATTAATATACTCTCAACAGATAATGCTATGAATCTATATCAATTTTTTCAAACAAATTATTTCAACTGTAATTCTGTACTCTAATTTCTATTTTGTTTTAAATTCATGCCAATCTATGTCCATTGTAATTTATATGTTTTTTATCTGTGAACTATATCGCAATTCAGCTATCAACGGCTGCGAAGCTATATTTTAGTAAACCTTTAATTAAATTAAATTTTGAATATGCTTTTATGCTTTTATGTAATTGAATAAATTGGACTTGAAAATTAATAATTAGGCACGAAATGTAAAACATCCAAAATATGAAACCACTCTAATGACTTTATATGTATAATAGTGTGTAAATCTGATCCAAATAATCCCTCAATAAGATTATTATTTTGGACATGCACATTTCATTAACTTTCCTCGTCTCCATGAGATTTGGTCTGGTATACACCAAAACAGATGCAATATTCGCTGCATGCTTCCTTCGACCAATCAGCGATGGCAAAGAGAGTTCTGCGCCCCGCCCACTAAATAATGGCGTCTACCTGAGACTTGTCTTCGCTGCATCGCACAATCATCTTCCCTGTGAATCAGCATACGCAGAGTTGAACACAAGCGAAAGCCGAGATTGGAGTCAGCAAATTGAGACAGGCTTCTCCTCGGTGAACAATTTTAGAGGTGTACAGCCGCACAGGAGAGCGCTTAGCTACATTGTAGCAGTCCAGTGAACAAGGGGGTAGTTCGATTAGAGTTTAAGCGATTCTTCATCGTGACGTCACATCGTTCTCATCTGCCAATCAAAAGTGACACGAAATGGCGACGGGTTATTGGGCGAAGAGGGAAGAAGAGAGAAACGAGTTTTGATTAAGCATCGCCGTTCCATACCCGTGTCTCTCATAAGCTAATTGTGGGGGCCTCCTCTCTAACGACTATGCAAATTGAGCGATTAGCAAGTTAGATCGGAATCCATCGCTGGAGGACGGAGCGCATCACTTGGCGCACATGACTTGGTCCAAAACAGAATATACTTCTCACTCTCTATCAGAAGGTAGACAGACTCGCTCTAACACAACGTGGTCAGCGAAAATTTATTATTATATGAATCGATTTCCAACATTGGATTTTTCATAGCTTGTTCGAAAGTCACGGGTGATAAGACATATTTTTCTATCATCCTCGTCACTTAACAAATCGCACTTTTTGCATTTATTCTGATCAACACGACTTCACAAATTTTCTTCGTTTTCCCATCCGTCGCAATTGTTTTTATCTAAAGGTAGATTGGATAGTTGAGTAGCGGGATCAAAGAATAAGACTCTTGTGTCTTTCATCTCGTGCCCGAAACCAGAAAGTGGTAGAGCGTGTACCCCCCTTGTTCCGCTTTGGCCGGTCTTCACGCGCTGTAAACCCCCTAAACGTGGACAAACGTTGTTGGACATCGAGTGGATGCGGACGTACGTATCTCATTGGACTCCCTCCCTCTCTACTTCTCTGTGCTACACTTAAAATATTTTCACAAACATATGAATCTAATTCAGAGCAGGATTTCTAAAACTTGAAGTTCGCCGTTCTATTTCTTACATGGACATGTGAACATAATTATTGCTGAATTTGGAGTTTTTCTCTGCTAATAATTTAACAGAGGAAATAAAAGTGTTTTCTGAGTAATTGAGTCGAACATCGACTGATTAAACCTGAAGAAAGTTTTTTTTAAACAGGGTTGAAAAGAGACAATTGCAAACATGTCAGCGGCGGAGTTATTTCGACCGCCTATCAGCGGAATCTCGTCATCAACTACCACCACGACGTCGAAATCGAGCTGTTTCTCGATAGAGTCACTTGTATCAAAAGACACGAATCATAACAATAACCACCACCGTCATCATCGAGCGACTCCTACTCCACCGACATCACCGCAAGCAGCAGCTACGGCATCGACCATGGAATCAAACTCGTTAGCGTCGTCACCGTTCACGCCGCCGGCAACGAGTCGGCACGGCGGCATCATCAAGCCTATGCCCACAGAGGCATCCTTCTTTAACACTCTCAGTGGAATGAAGGGACTCTACCACCCCGAGCCCATCTATCACACCGCCTCAGCGGCCGGGCCACCGTCTCACGTTGGTCCGATCCAGCATCAACTCGGACTTGCACACCATCATAATATGGCAGCCGCTGCTGCAGCGGCGGCAGCCCAGCATAATCACCCGGCACTGGCCGGGGTGTTCGGTGCACACGGTCTGGGAGGTCCAAGGCGCGATGGCTTTGGTCTTTATCCATGGTTGTTGGCCAGGAATCGCTTTCTTGCCTCAGGCCACAGACCATTCCCAGGTGAGTCAGATTTGTAAGATGATCATTTAATCTTTCGAAATCATTTTCCTTCCCTTCTAACTGTGATATATCATTAACAGTCTACAATAACGCTTTACTATAGCTTATCCTGCTGACAGAAACTCAACACCTACCCATAATCCGATGTTTACATTTCAAGATCAGTTTAATCTGAAGCACCTTATTTTTCTTCTAAACTTAAGTCTGTCGATAAGGGATATTGCCAGTATATATATGTAATCTTCATTCATTCATAAATATCAGATTAGATCTAGAATTTGTCCTTTTTGTTTTAAATTGTCGAATTATATTACAAATATCTTATGCTATCAATTTGCAAAATGAATAATATGCAACAATGCGATAAACGATGTGTCCACCACCAATCCCCAAAATAATATCAAATAGAAGGTACTCATTGACTTTGTAAAACCTGTAAATAAATCCCTTTTTCATAATATATGATCATATTGTTTACTTGGGATGAGCCTATACATTTGAAAAAAATTGCTCTTAGTAGTATTATTTATCAAACTATTTTTTCAAACTACTGTAAATCAGTTTGTCGATTTGTGGGGTGTTATTTTATCACCAGTAAAGTGTTTAAATAATATGTCAGATGTTCTTCAGTAGAAATCCAGCACAACTATTTTATTTTCTGTAAAAAAATTAGTATTTTTTTCTCTCTCATATTAAAGTTCTGTTTTTGCGAATTTCTCTATAATATATATCCTTTTTTTCTACTTGTTTTTGAGGGGGGCAAAGTGTTGGTCTAATTATTTATCAATTATGTTAGACGTTGCCACAATATGTTCTACTTCACGAATGTATTATTATAAAATGTTCAGTCTGAATATTTTATGAAGAAAATTCACTCTGTCTTTTTGATAAACATTCTACAAAGAAACTTGTCTTTTGTCACATTAACATGATTCAGAAATGTTTTTTTCTTGAATAAGTTGTATATTATTCGAGAACCGATTGGATGCAGAAATATTTCAACCAATATCGACAGATTAGCAGATGCATTTCAATAACCCGATTATGGTGTAAGAATCGGTTAGTTTGCTGACCATTGACAACTTGTCAATCACGAAAATAGGAATCATACTCGCATAACTAAACATGAATACTATCATACATAAGAATAAACACCTTTAGCTTACATATTGTGGGTTTAATAGAAGTATAGTCGTGTCACTTTTGGATTATTAACATTTGAATGGAGTCGTCATTCTGACACTACATGGTGACTAGTCAAACACGAGACTAGGTACAGTGTACAAGACATGTGTAAACAAATCAATATTAATCTGCTACCGGGGAAAATAATGATGGAGTGACGTCGATTTTTATTACGAAAACTGTGATTATTCTCCTCTTTTGACAATTTGTTGACTATTCATTATCATTTCTTTACGTTTTCCATTTTACTTGGCTCTGTTTACATTATCGGGTATTATTTTGTTTGTTCATACCAATGCACAAGATATTTCTTATCTTGGTATTAACAGATAGTGCACATGAGTTGTGATCAAAACATTGTTTATGTTTTTGTTGTTGTTTTTTTCTCGTCAGCTTACTTTGTCCGATCGAAGAAAAAAATATTCTTTTTATATTCCGTTGAACTGGATTCTGTTTTACCTGTAACAATTTTATTACAACCAGCCTGAATAGAAATAGTTTTCCATTAATGTTCTTAATGTAAGACAGGTGAAGAAAATTATTTCCCTACAGTTTGATTAAAACTTCAATTCAATTCACATTTTTTGTTGATAATTTTATGATAAGACAAACAATATTAACTTTGTTTTTGGTTGATGTATTTAACCCGGGGAATAATGATCATCAATACTGCTGTATTCATTACAAATATACACTGTTTGGTGTCTCTTTTTATCGCAATAATTTATTCTGAACTTTAAAAAAATGCAGAGGAAAAGAAAGTAATAATACATATTATAATGCCTTATTTGAACACCATTGTTGTATTTTTGTGTCATGTAAGATGATGATGAAAGTCTGTAGATTATGATACTAATTATGTGGTCATGATGTAGTGAAAATGCATGGTAGTATGGTGGAATTTTTATCAGCACTACTCTAGATATCGCACTTTTAAAAAATATTATATGAATTGGATTATGCCTTGAAATTGAACAATCATACACAAAATAAAACAAATCATACTTTATTTCTTTATGGACCCTCTATATGTCTTGATGATGATCATTTTAAAAAAAGTATCAGAAGCTCTTGAAAGATCACCGCAAACGTAATAAATATGTCTTGGTTTTGTAAAGTAAATTAAAGTTTCCTTCATATTGAGCCAGGGGACAGAAATAGGCTTACATTTTGGCATGCTTACATTTGTAGATGCGATTACGTGTTATACAAGGTTGATTTTTAACCTCCATGATTCTCAACTACTATTCGCGAATTAATTTATGCGATGTTTTCTAAATCCCTTAACATTCCATTGTGTAAATACACATTACTTTCTCTCTCTTTCTCTCCATCTCTCACCCTGTCTGTAATTCCTTCTCACCTATTCTATGTTACCCCCCCNAAAGAAACAAAAACAACATGTTTTACTCTTAACTCATGTACGATAAACCGTGATTATAGACCTAAGTGTCCTCTATATAATAAACCAATTCGATAAAGAGAGTGAAGAAAATGAGAAAAATAGAGGGAAATTAAGGAAATACATTATCATGCTGGGTTTATATATAGGACAGACTTGCAGACAAACAAAAATGTAATAGTTCTAGGAGACTTAAGTAAATCCCAATTCGATACAAGTAACCAAAGATTATCACTAAGCTGGCAGAAAGATAGCGGACATCATGCAGCCAGCCTCTTGATTATTATTACTATTGCTCTCTCTCTCTCTCTCTCTCTCTCTCTCTCTCTCTTAGCTGGGGTCTTGCTCTCTCTCTTTCTCTTATTCTTCTTGTTCATCTTATTCTTCTTTTCCTCTTCTTCCCCTTCTTTTTCTTCTTTTTGTCTTCCTCTTCGTGTTCTTCCCTTTTCCCTCTCTCGTCTCGTCCCCCTGTTTCTCTCACCCTCTTTCTGGGTCCTTGCAGGAGGATCTAGAGGGCATTGCCCCCAGATTTCGTGCCCATGCCGATGTCCTTCGTTTGGTCACATTGTCATGTGGTTGCTAATGTGCTTGTCCAGTACTATGACACAACAATGACAAAAGAGGTGTTAAGAAAGAAAAAATAGAAGGTCCCTGATTTTAATCGATAAGATGCAATGGTCATTGGATTATATCGCTTGCACGTCTCTTTCAAAGGGTTTTGATGTCTGTTGTGTCTGTATTTGCATCGGCATTCCAAACTATTAAAAACAAAATGGTTATCTCTTTCTATCGTTAATGTCCCATTGTATGCAGGCTCTGTGCCCGTTTCTCCTGTTCCCTGTAGTATACATAAATAAATAAATTTAACAAAAATAAATTGTTCTTTCTGCACGAAACTTTTTCGCTTTGCCTTCTCGTCATATCCCCGTCTCTGTACCCTTTCTCTCCACCCCCTCTCTCTCCTTTATTACCTGGTCTTCAAAAGTATTTTCTACTTAATGGATGTTAATGCATGTAGATTGATACAAATCGCAAAATTCGCCATTATTAAGGACTAATTAACGCGTTCTTGTGTATCCCATAATGGGGAGCTTGAAAACCAATTACTGCAGTTTAAGGGAGCCTTTCCTTTATTTTGACCATCATTGTGACTTCGTTAACTCTCATTGAATAGCGGATTAATTGTGGTAGATTCTTGTATAAAGCTTAAGACGTAGAAGAGAAGCAAAAAGGGGTGAGAGAAGGAGAGAACAGAAACTCGCTCGAGGTTTGAAGCCAAGCTTGAGGCGGAGTGGACGCTAACAATACACGAATACCAGCCGACAAACTTTCAATACTAGTATACCGAGCTCACAATGGTGTTACACCCTTTTATAATGTTTGATAGGAAAGGGATCTTGAATTGTAGATGGAAGAAAGAGAAACGACGTGAAGTTGATTACACCGACAGCTCCTTTGTGAAGCCAGTGAAGGAAAAGTTCATTTGAATGGGCCTCCCCTAATGTAAATTAATTAGACCTCTTATCCGCGCGCTGTTTGAAAGTGTTTAAAGAGCTTTTCTCGCTTTAAGAACTCCGCTCACAAAAGCGCCTTTGACTAGGAAACGTAACATGGTTTCAATGGGCCTAACTTCTGGTGTGGCCCCATTTTACTTTTTTATCATTGCAAATTACCCTTTCACGGGCTCAGAATCCTCTTCAGTAATCTCCTAAATGGTTGATAATAGCTCCTTTAATGAGGTTGTAATCATGTTTCCACCAATATGTTCGGGAGAGATAGAAGGGATTAGCATGACGAAAGGGTTAATAGCTCTACATGATGAGAATCAATGTTCAATGATACAAGATTTGTTCGGAGAGTGAGGTGATGGTGATTTACTATACCTTTTCTTCTGATCTTTATTATTCTCTATGTAATATACGCCGAAGATGCAGCACACCATGTTAATGAGACTGTAATGACATCGTAATCGTTACATTTGTTTAGATCCCATATAGTTTAGTCCATAGGCCTCTGGATAGCAAAAGATATCTGACTACATATCACTTTAATAAAGTCGTAAGATTATTTCTACCTCATACATATTATGACACCCTTATTTTCCTACATTAATGGTGTAATATTTATAATATATGATTTCTATCCACGATGTGTATTAAAATATTACAATATTGTAGGATGTCTTTGGCAATGTCGCTTATTTATCACGGCATGGTTGTACATGCATATCATACTCCCAAACTGTGCATCATTTGTACTCGAAAAACATACGTTCCTAATCGATCTGTACTTTTACCTAACTATAAAATAAAATCATAGTTGATGGGAGACTGATGTTTTGTTTTTTAGTAATTCATTATCATCCCCATAGTTAGTTGGGCTGATTTCCAAAAAGGAGAAGACAAAACAGGAGTCTCGTTTAGCATGATGCTTAAGTGTTTAATAAGAATAATAATGCATTCGCCAAATCATCTTGAATTTATGTCTTATCTTATTGTTAAACATTCACATTTATTATTTTCTTTGATATCAAACATTAGTTGTAGTGAATGACAGTTTGTATAGCTTTAACAAAAATTTATAAGGTATACCCAAACACAAATAGACTCCAGTGGTATTGCATAATGTATGAATTACAAGTAAAAAGTGATTCCAGACGGGGAAAATCTCTTACTTATTGATACGAAGGCAAGCGTATGAATTTTCTCATATTTATTAACGCAATGATGCATGATACTGAATAGTGTAAAATCAAACTCTGTTGGCATAAGCTTTTTTTTTTCTGCTATTTTTAGGAATTGCCTCTGTAGACTGGTTAGTAAATGGGGTAGAAGTAATACCGTGTATAGCAGTAACACCAGTACGCTCCGCTTTTATGTGTATGTACCCACGCTCTAAGCTACTAGATTCTCTTTTCACTACAACTGAAAACGCTTTTCTAAAAACGTGTTGAGTTCAAGTCGTAGATAGGCATTCACGTCAACTTCAGCGTACCTAATTATCCTGTTACTCTTTCAATACAATAATTGTTCCCAGTTTACTTGTCTCGGCGGTAGACCGATGCAATTCTGCCGTGAAAATGGGCTGTGAGAATGCTTTTTGACCGGTATATTAGTTTGTTTGTTCAAGTATTGCTGACAGATTGAATGCATTTTCATACCCCTATAACCCCATCGGTCCTTTGTTGTCTGTGTAGTGTGTTTTTATATTTTTGAAATAATTTGATACGTATTTTCTTGTTCTATTGGTAGTTAATGACACAAAATGTCGACTCACAAAACACAAACATAATAATGTATAAGAATAGATTTTTACAAATCCGTTGTTATTCTAAACTATGAAATAATATCCGAGATGTCTTTTTTTCCACCGACGAAGGAAACATTAGGTGAGACTCAAAGTCATTTAGCGCAGACACAATAACAGAATGTACGTTTGCTTGTTTTTTCTTGCATACTTCATTTTGATAAACACTATAGACCTAAAGAATAAACGAATCACACGTTGTTCTTCTGATTCATACTAACATATCGATATAATTAAAACAAAATTCAAGAGGTTTGTTGATGTTGTTACCTTTGACGATGACCTATTCAAATTCCTGGGATCATTTTATTTGTTAAGATAAATGTGTATGGGGATTTTATGTAAATTCTCTAGTCATTAGAAACAAGTGACTTGAATTCATTGCATGAGAACAAACAAGATTGTATTAATTGTATTAATTAATTGTATTTTTTTTAATTCATTACATGACCTTTGTTTTTGTTTGAAGCAGTACAAAGAATTATTTTGTAACTAAGACACGAATTCTTAAATTCTTATGATTACTTATTTAATAGAGTGTACAAAGTAAAATCACACAATAGAAATACTCGATTTAAGAAATACAATACAGAAACTAATAACTTATATATTTTCAGGAGTTAGAGAAAATGTAATACAATTTATCTTTCAATTTTTGGAAAGGACCTTTGTTTTAGTGTATAGGATTTTGTCATATCTTCCTTTGAACCGAGGCTCTTTTTTGTAAATGTTCTAAACAAGCATTTTCAGCGAATATCCTGAAAAATATTATGAATAATTATACCTGTTCAGTATAGAGCATATTCTTTTCCTGAAATAATTACAACAACATAATAAGCTACAGCGTGTGTGGCGTAGGGTTTGAGTTCAGAAATACACCGATGAGTGTGTCGGGGCCTTGCATCTACACTCCGCATCAACAAACATTGTACTAGCACCCACAAACACATCTTTCCTCCCTCTCATTATTATCGTCATCATCATTTTAAGGATGAAGATTATTTGTCTCTACTCTACAAGTAAAGCGGGCTATCTCCTCTCAATTTATCTAGCTAATGGTGGTCCGTATCATAGGCTGTAAACACCGTTTACACCATGTTATTTATTGTCACGTCCTTCGGGGCTATATCTTTAGCACTTGATGAGGAAAACAACTTCATAGGGCAGACCCTGCAGAGGCTCGCTGTAAAAGGTGTTTGTACCACACCCAAGCATCGGAAAGAGAAAGAGGGCACGAGGAGAGAGGGTGGCGGTATTCCTTTGAAATGGAATAAGGATAGATTTACTAATAGGTCTGGATAATAGTCTTGTAATCTGCCGCAGAAACAACATCTCGCCGGTGATTAGGAACAAGTGTGAATTGCGTGAGATGTTTGATTAGCCCGTTCGTGTGCTTACACTGGCATTGGACGAGCTAGCGGGGCGCTGCCGGTGTTGCGACCGCCAGCCCTGTGGGAGAGAATAAGAGAGCCAATGAAGGGTTTGCCTCAAAGCAGTGCACTGCTGGTAGAGGTTTGGGTGTTTTTGGACACAGAGGGCGATAGTCATTTCTAACACCATCTATTTGCGGTTCACATGCGTGATAGGAATATAGACAGAAGAGATTGCAATCAAGTAATGAACATCCATCATCTTTCACATTTCTGCATAATTAGAAATCAAATTGTAAACGATGACACATGCCTAATATATCAAGTCTCCTTTCAGCTTTTGTGAACCTAGTGGAAGGCATCATGATATGAAAATGAATCGGATTTTCATTTTCCACAATGAAAATGAATGTTTATAACAAATATTTGACTCATATAGTGATTTAATGGTTTATACACTGGTATTGTCGAGTAACTATAATCATGATAACTAGACCGTTTTGCCTAGTAATATTTGTTGTCATAAAAATGTTTCCCCCTCCAAAATCATTGTCCATCTAAATCCTTGTTTCGGCCACTTCTTTAATGCAAGACGGTGGAGAGTGACTCTGTAACTGACATCAAATGCAAATGCTTGCACTTGGCCACTTATGCCTGGCTTAAGTTACTCTTCCCAGCTTGTCATCGTCCTTGCGATGAGATAGTCACTAGCACTCAGAGTGCGAGAGAGAAGGAGAGAGAGAGAGACAAGATAAAAACATGCAGGCCGATACCGCCGATCGATGACAGGTTGCGACTCGGAGTGGGTATCGCTATCACACTTCTCGTCTGCTGTGTAAATCTTGTCTAACGACTATCATCTTCATCCCACGCTCCCAACATCTCTCCCCCTCTCCCCTCTCCCCCTCTCTCTCTCTCCCTCTCTCTTTCTGTTTCTTCACTTTTCCCCGTTCCCTTTTTCCACTTTCTTTTGAAAGTTTCTCCCAAATTTTACATTCGGCTCAAACGAATTCACTTTCTCTCTTTTCTTTCTAATTGAAAATGGTACAATATTTCAATATTCTAATTTCAATATAACCTTCTAATGATTTGAAAGTCTGTCATTTTCACAATAACGATGTCACTAAAACCATCATTGGATATTTGTTATTAGGCTCATCTGTAATTCTATTCTTGGTAAATGAGGCCACATTCCAGCGGTGCACATTCTCTCTAAAAACATCTTCCAAAATATTCTAGTACAATATTCGTTGTGGCAACAATCATGAATATTTAGATTCGAATTTTCAGTGTTTCACAACTATTTCTGTTGTGATATTTTCCTAAATACTATTTTAATATAATTAACGATGATTTTTTTTCTTTCTCTCTTTCAGGTGATCTTCCAAACGGTGGATTCTTTCTCCAACACCCCTTCAGGAAACCCAAGAGAATCAGGACGGCTTTTTCTCCTTCCCAGCTCCTCCGACTAGAAAATGCCTTCGAAAAAAACCATTATGTGGTTGGCGCAGAGAGAAAACAACTGGCAGCGAGTCTAAACCTCACAGAAACACAAGTAAGTATATCCTAAAATCTCACTTCTTTATGGAGATTAATTAGTTCCATCGTGGATTTGGCTTCCATTTATCACATTCACCATCCCCCCCCCCCCAAAAAAAAAATAAAATTAAATGGCTAAATGGCGAAGAAGAACAAATAAGGTTATCTTTAATTTAATTTTGTAAAGAGACATCTTTTAGAATAGTGAGCAAAAAAAAAAATCCTTTGAACATTGTAGCACAAAGCATAATTTATTTGTTACAAAATGAAAACAACTTGTCAATGTAACCTTGTGTTAAGATCCTCTTTTAAGGTAACACCCCCCCAAAAAAAAAAAATATATATGTATATTAATAATAATAATTAAATCCTTAAAGTACTTTCAGAGTAAGATAGCGATAGTTTCGAACTATAAATCTATTACTCACTAAGTTGTAAAAAGTAATTAAGATTACCCTGTTTTGTCATTACGAACGCGAAATGATATTATTTACTCGATTTATACCTCCCCTTAATTTATTACAAACTTTCAGTCATGTGTTCAAGTTCATTTTAAACACTAAGTTCAATTTCTTTTAAAAAAGGAAAGATTAACTTTCTGAACTAAAACAATAAATGACATTTATCGAGGAATGAAATAGAATCGTTCTGATAACACACATAAAACGCTGCTTGTGGAAAACTGGTACATCGTAAAATGATATTTTAATTTAATAGAAGTGGGAAAGATAAATGTATAAACTGTTGTAAATTGTGCATTTGAGATTTTTTCCAACATAAATGAGATACCTTTCCCATTCTCAAATGGTAATCTAATTCAATAAACTTTGAAATGTGTTACACAAGATTAAGCAATAAAACACTGTAAATATTAGGTATGTAATATTTCTCCGCGGTCGCGTCAAATTTAATTAGCAAAACTAAGGTTAACTTTAATTACAAGTGTATTCATTTGAGTGGTTGACTCGGTATAGCACCCATCAGATAATTAACTTAAATCAGCAAGATGGAATGATCAAATGTCTTTTGCGAATTTAAAGTATAATTTTGTTTTAGACATCGCGTATAATTTTGCGGGGTGTGTTATTTATATTTCGACGACCTCTGCTATTTCATTAATTTGAAGAGTTTCTTTCTCCGCAAGCTATTTCTTTTACGAAATAGAGACGAATAAATACAGTTTATGAAATAAATCTTAATTGGAGAGTTTTCTCCATTATGATCCATACCAACAATGCATGTACACTCCCCTCCAAGTTTGATTATGTGAAAGTTTCTTTTAGCATGCATGAAAGAAGTGAACACGATATTCGCTTTTTGTATATTAATCAATTCATGAATACTCATTTAAAAAGTAAACCCAGACGAATGCTGAAAAAGGGGGAAATTAAAGCGAAAGATTCAAAAGATGGAATAATCATGAAATGTAAAAGAAGAAGAAATAGGCTAGGAAATATGTGGGAATAACGAAGGGGAAATGGGGAACGTAAAAGGTGGTGTTCGAAAAGAGAGATGAAGAATATAAAACGAAAAATAATTGTATTTGCTGAGAAAATGGAAAGAGGCGAAAATATACGATGGTAGATCGAAAGAAAGGAAAGTCCCTTTTAATTTGTTATTTGAATAAACGGGCTTATCAGGGGTAAATAGCACCAGGAACAAATATTTCTTGAAAATTCGAAGGAGGATATTACGAGTTAGCTATAGGGATGGAAGGCGCAAATCATTGTCAAGGAGAGGTGATTGGTAGAAAGATGGAGCGAAGGAGGCGGTTCGGTTGGTGGTTAGCTTTCTTCCTCGTATCTTCTACAAAACATAATCATGTCTTGCGAGGAAATAAATCTCAAGTTTCATTGCTTGCTGATTTCAGCGGTCATTAAGCGGGCGGGCACGGTGTAACTAATGAAATAATATCTTATCATAAACGCTAGACTAGCCGAGAATGAGTCGAGGTTCGTGTAATTGTATAACAACCCAAAATTATTTTTCAAGGCGGAAACCCAACCTGCAACAATAAATAAATTTTCGCGACAAAACGGCCGTATATTGTCGTCGCTGCTCTGCCCGTTATTAAATGCGAATTGCTGTATACACTTTTTCTCCCGATGTCTCCATTGCATGCTCCCTTTCTGCCTTTTTTCTTGATAATATTATACGCCCTTCGTACGTCTCTCTCTATCTCTCTAAAATATCTGCCTGACACTAATGCGACGTTTTCAAACATCATCACCATCATAACCCAAAACCGTCTGTTGCTTTCGCCGTCGATTTCCCCTATCCTCCCGTTTGTGTATATCAGATGACGCTTAAATAGCTGCCATGCTGGCTTGATAATGTAATCATTTTGGCGGGGGCCGTTTCCCTTGTTTTCTCGGCAAATTTAGCGCATTTAGCGCGCAAGGCGGCACAAGAAATAAAAATGGCAGTAATTGAACAAGTTGGTATGTGTTGCCCGCCTTGTTCCCGCCAATTTACCCCGAGAGTGGATCTCGGGGGGCTGCAAACACAAACACATACATTATTTTATTAAATGCCCGTAACTGAGTTGAAAGCCGTCGACACGTCTTCAATTTCCCGCGCCTTAACCAGGTGCGAATGCACGTCGCATGAAAATAATGGAAGAATAAAAGTAATGTTATAGTTATAAAATGTGTCGTTTTCTTTAAAGTCGTGAGCACTATTTGATAATTGTTAAAGTCTGCTATCGTAACTAGATGGTGCGGACGAATATGGTTAGAAAGATGAATGTTTGTCGTGAAATTAAGTAATTTTGAATTCCCAGGTTCATGCCAATTCGATGAAATTACTGCGCCTTGTTTCTTTGCTCATACTACTAAAAAGCATTTAAAAGAAATAGATAATGGAATGTTGATTGTAGAAAATGTTTGACGTTTGCCTGATTTTAATTTTTTGGAGGACTTGTTTATACAAAAAGTGGTCTTCAGCATCATTAGTTTTTTTTAAAAGAATCACAATAACGACAATGAAAAAAGGAAAAGACCTCTCTTATGTACCTGAATTTGCCATCCGGAATGATAATTAATGAAAATATTTGCAATAATGATTGCAATATGAGAAACAAATAAATAGGAAATATGTAAAAATCCATAAAATACGGGTGCGTGATTTTACAGATGTGGTATTTAAAAAAAAAATAATAATAACAATGGCTATGCTAATTATTAACTTTGAAGACATCTATTGAAGACTGTATATTGTCATGATTAAAGGAAAAGGGTTGCAGATTTTAGTGCAAGGATTTTAAAACAGTTGAGTTATAGTGTACTTCCATGGTTTGTTACTCAGACATTAAATTTTACTCAGACAAACTTACGTTTAGTTTCGTGATCTCTTCTAAAGTCCATGTTTCAATAATAGCTCAGATAACTTGCCACAATTTGTCACCGCAGACGTGTTAGCCCAGATTTTCCTTCCCTATCAGTCTTATCAGAGCCTCCATCGATAGTTCATCTATCATCCCCATCTCATAATATAGTATATACTATCAACCCCCATCTCATATAGTATCAACCTCATCTATTAATGCAGTATAATATAACACCCACTGTTGACTCCGTTACTTGATCATTATTCGAGTTCTGGGACCACCCCCCCCCCCCCCCCCC
>BEXV01000329.1:143238-163483 GCA_003118195.1 Hemicentrotus pulcherrimus | reverse complement strand
GTTCTTTTGGAACTATTTTTGTCACTGCTGAGGCATCATTAAGTCGCCACTATCTATTGAAAAAAAATATTATATTCAAAATATATTGGCGTGACTTACGACCCCACACCCCACATATCGGCACTGTAATCAGGCCGAACGCTCCCCGTTCAGAGAGCATCGCATCGCCGCACCCATCTCGAACCCGCCACGGCATGCTGTGTGCAAACCGCCGCGATCTATGACATGCGAACCTACGGAGTCGAGAGGACTCGCACCCGGCAGGTTATCGGACTACCGTATCGCTTCAACTGACCCGGGGCGACCTGTACCCGAAACAGGGTTTGGCTATAGCAACATGTACACCGGGGCTTGGAATTGATTCATGGCATTATCATAAATGATGACAAGGAGAGAGATAAAATTCGTCGAAGAAATAAAAGATTGGGAAATGAGAAGACATACTTTGTGAAAATGAGTTTGGTTTATAGATAAACCAGTCACTCCTACATGCCATCATAAATGAGAAAGAAATTTGTCTTCTTCTTTAATTTTTCCAATTTTTGTGTGTCATTTGTTTGTATTTTTCCCGGCTACAAGTTTAGTTTTACCGAATATTTAATTCATGCTTTTAACGGGGTCGCAAATTCCTTTCTTTACTGCCTGATTACAAGTGTAATTTGTTTTTGTAGACCATAACATGCAAAAGTATTGTAAAGATTCGAGGAAATTATAAGCAGAGGTCATTTCCTTTAATACCATAAAGAATTATCATCGGTTCATGAAGTTGTTTATTTACTGGATCATTAATTTTTTCTCTTAGAATAAGTACCAATGTTTTCATGGTTTTAAAACGATTTAAACCAGGAAAAGGGCGATTACAATAAAGTTGAACAAAAATAACAATTTGCACATGTATCATAATTAATATAATATAATAAAGTTTTTACAGCCCACATAAACAAATAAACATATTATAGTAAGCCTGTGCCGATCAATAAGGACTAAACATTGTATTGATATTTAAATGGTTTGGGTATAAAGATTTGCGTCAGCTTTTGTAAACAAAACAAAACAAAATGGCGCTCATGACGCCGCCATTGGTATCACGTGGTTTCGAGAAAGTCCATTAGTGGCGCGCCATTAAAGATACAATTTGCTCCGCCTCGTTATGTAGTCTGGGATTGGTTTTAATAATGGGGACAAATGAACATCCCTCCCTTTTCTCACATTTTTTTTCACATTGCCCCTCCCCCTCTGTCTCTCCCTCTCTCCCTCTCTCTCTCTCTCTCTCTCTCTCCCTTCACCCGTTCTCTTTCTCTTGTAATCTATTTTCTATGTTTCCTCTTTCTTTATTCCTTCTAATTCCCAGCCTCTATTCCTGCGTTAGTTTTTATTCTTTTGTTTCCTAATTGCTCTTTATAATTATTTCGTCTTCCAATGTACAAAATTCGTCAATCGTCGTACCCCCTCACTCGAAATCTCCCACTCCGTCTCCTGTCCCAACCCTACCATATATCCCATCCCCTCTCTCACTTCCTCCCGTATCCAATTTAATCACACCAGTATTTGCATCCATTGCTTAATTGGTTTATTCTTGGACAAGAGGGGTAACGAAAGTACAAAGCTAATGTCACGCCCAGCTGATGACACTATTAGCAAGACTAATATGAGCGAGAGAATCAACTACCAAAATATTATGGAACGAGGCTGTAAAAGTAACTCATCCTGCGATGGCAATGGCTGTATAGGGATTGATGGATGAACGGGCTCCCATCGACGGCAGGTGTCATAATACTTCCATTAACCCTTCGAATCTCGATCATAATCCAAACGCTGCGTGTCCCATGCGTACACGCGCGGTCGGAGTCGAAAGGGGTACTCTCCTGAAACTCATCAGGCTCAATGTCGCATCGTTGTTCTATTCATAATTCATTCATGTATGCATGTTTGAAGGTTAGAGTGCTTGTCTAGATCAGACTCTGGAGATAAGTACATGCAGATTGGGAAATATCATACATTTGCAGTTGAAAAATGAATGATTATTACGTTTTATAGCGTTGCGGTTTCCATTAAGGGAAGTATTAACATGGGCTTTGCATAATAAAAAGGAAATGAGATGCAAAATTACACCAAATGCGCTGTGAGGGTCATTTTATTTTTAAAGCTCTCTGGACGAATATAACACCTAAATGCTTTATAGCTTTGTTTTGATATCAGTGATTTGCTTTCTATCTTCTTTTTGTCTGTCTATACCCTTTTGGCCATGACTTCTGAGCCTGCCAAATGCCAATCCGCATATAAAACTTATTGAGATGTAACTTATAACCGAGGATAGTATATGACTTAACGATGTCACCATTTGAAAAGAAACACATTGTTTTCTTTTTCAATTTCATTTATGGTTACAGTTGGAAAAAATCAAAGAAAATTAATGAAGTGTTTGTTAAGTCCAGCTGATTCAAAATATTAACTGCAGGCCACATCACTTTAAAGATCTAATTTAGAGGTAATTTTCTTTCGACTAAGATGGCTCATCTCTTTATAATAAATCAATCATATATTAATTCTTTTGAAAACTTTCGGCCTATCTTTAATTTGAAGAACAAAATGCAATTTTACTTTCGTGATAACAATTGTTTTAATTTGTTCCGTCGTTCATTTTATTTCGTCTCTTTACTGAGTTTTCTGCTTCATTTCAACTTACTTTTGTTCGTCTTCGATGTTTTAAATCTTTTTTTGGTGCCTCTTCTTTCCATTTTGATTTCGTCAACAAAAATCATCAATAATTTCTAATGATGGGATATGAATGCTAATGTGACTCATCCCTTGTCACGGATTTCTTCCTAAAGTTGACGTGCACTTTACCCTCATTACGGTCATAGGATCTTGAACTGTGATCAATCAAGTATTACTCCTCTCCAAAAGAAATGACAACTAATTTGCTCGTGTAGGTGGTATCATAAATCAAAACCAATAAAAGGACCTTTTCCTGAGTATTCTCCTCATTCTTTCTTTGCCTCATCTCTTTTTATACACTCTCATTTACTGAGACCGCAGAACGCACTTTGATCAATTAGACTGTTAATAGAATGACAGATAGAGAGTACAGTATTATATGCAACACCCATATACTATACAACTGTGACGGGGTTTGTCACGATTTAATTCAAAGTTTCCTGATAAAGGACTTAGTGCAAACATTCGTTACTGTAAAGAAATACACGAATTTTCTAAGCATAAATGTGATACAAAGCATTTTCTTCAAATGTAATAGATCGTACGATTGGGTAATTTGGCTCTAGGACAATTCCTACCCCGACAAAGTATATTTCCCTCTTTGGAACTAGATTTTGACTTCCAGCTTGGTCGCCTGTCATGTCACAAACTAATCGCATAAATCACTTTTTCAATTCTATGCATATTTTTCTTAATTCATTCCTCTCTGACGCTTTTATGAGGCTGGGGGAGGCGGGCTACGACACAGTTATACATATTGTAAGACACCTGTAGTTGAGCTGAAAAGGGTTATTGTGTTGGAGAGTTTGCGTTTGAAACTAAATACCTCATGCAGAAATGTACACATATCAATACAATACTACACGCGAGGGAAATGTACTTTTTGTATCTGATAGGTATTACAAAAAAATCAATCTCAACCATTCATCACACACGTCTCCGGATTTGCGCCCCAAGCGGTTTTATTTCCGTATTCTTAAAAACTCGGGATTTAGAGATCAGATTTAGGATTGAATTAGCTTTAGATTAGCCCACTAATGAGTGTTTTTCGCAACTATTTTTGTTTTGATAGTAACTTCTATCATCCAGTAGTCAAAATAAGTTGTTAGTCAAAACATATAAATGATTCAATTAAGATATCCATTAAGAAGAGGATTTTCTCAAAGAAAGAGCAATGGGATTCATTATTATGCTCATCATATAGACAGCTGTATGTAATTGGTTTGTCAAATCGCTCAGTGCTTCATGAAAAATGTTTTCGATTGGCATGACCTATCGCTCGCCGTTGCTCTATGTATACATCTGTCGTGCCACAGCAAGGCACTGCTTGCACTTTTTTCAAATCATTCTATGCGGTTTTACACAATACGTTTACGGCTTCACGTCTCTCCCATAAATCGTAGATTTCATAAGCATGGCGTTGAAAAGGAATTGAATGGTTCTCAAATTAACTATCAGGGAAATTGTTAAGTTATTGAAAGGATTTGAGTGAAATAATTATGTGACTTCCACAACAACTATGCAAAGACATTCTTGATTTATGATATAAAACTTCTCGATTATTTTGTTGTTGAAAAAAAAAGTTTACTTTTTTAGAAGCTTATGAGATTACATATAAATTATCTGAGATACATTAGCCCCCGAATATCTGTAGCATATTATTAAAAGTGTGGATGGCCATGTAATGTTTTTATCACTTTTATTTCAACATCAATGGGATGAACTATCCAATTATTTTTCATGTTTATGTTATTTGTTATTGAGAATAGTACACCGGCGCTCTTGAAATAAATGAAATGCTGATGAGCCTAATAAATTTGTCTGTTCGATATTGAATATTTAGATTGAAACTAAATCAAATTTGTACTTTTCTGAAAATTGTGCCAATCTTCTTTTTTTCTTAATTATCCAATTAAGAACATGGACATGGATTTTATTGAAGTGTATATCCTAGCATTCTGAGAACATGAGTTTGAAATTTGACGTGTTGACAATTTGGTATTCTGGTATTCAACGGATTAGATGGTTTATGTCTCTTTCTTTCTTTTTTCTTTTGTAGGTCAAGGTATGGTTCCAGAACAGGAGGACAAAATACAAGCGAATCAAATCTGAAGAAGAAGGAGAGGAAGAACCCAAGAAGAAAGGTTCACACCATGTCAATAGATGGAGGATGGAAACGCAGCAATCTATCGAAGACAGGGAGAGGGATTGAAACAGCGAAAAATAAACTTACTTTAGGAGATAAAGACGAATTATTTGCGAAGACAATCCTGACTCTATATTAACGACTCTATGAAGAGATGTTTGAAACTGCACTAAAGAGGAGAATTTCAACTTGAGTTTCATCTTATTTATTGAACGCTTAAAGAACGGGAATCGTACACTGGGAGTGTGGACCTCAATCTACGTTCCTGATAGGCGGATACACCGTGATCACGTGATTATAATGGCGCCTATACACGTGCAGAGACTTAAATGGCGCCTGTCTAGTATGATGTCCATACAACTTGCAAGTCATTTCAATTAGACATCTATGTTATTTCACGACCTTCACGATAGCGGAGATGCTTTTAATACATCCTGTTCCTGTGACATATGAGCTATTAAATACTGGAGCCTGGCTAGAATGAGATCATTTACTATAGCCTGAATTATTTTTTTTTTAAAAGATTTGTTTGTACACCTTATCGAAATTGAATATACCTTTTCTTAACCTCTTGCCGAATGTACGTTGTAAATTTTTTCTTGAAGATTTGATTTTTTTTTCTGTTATCATATTGGTTATGATATTTTACAATAAAGAAATCAAAATTAATTCTATCAGCAACTGACCTATACATGAATGTATCTTTCCTCATGTAAAATCAAAATATGGCGTTATTCATAACGAACAGAGAGACTGAATTATATTTTTTCACCGACACGTATCATATTGAAACATTTCCTGTAAAATAATTAATTTTATATGGCTGTGGGGAATGAACCCACATAATGTTTGAAGCTGAGTAATATGGCATTGTTACAGAGTATACCAGATTGTAATATAAACCACAATTATATTGCTATGACAATCAATTTTTCGAGTTATACCCTTTCATTTTAATCCAAGGGCGACGATTTAGAATCAATCATGTTGCACATATTTTACTTGAAAGTAATGGTGGTTAATGACAATTTTCAATGTAGCAAACACATCGCACCTTTAGGCAACTAAAGATTTTTTAATATAACATATTTTGAGTCATTTCAAAATCTCTGCAGTGATTACATCCTTTATTTCGAGCAGAATGTATAATAATCAGCGCTCATTGCACTCTGAATTATTCCACAGCACGAACGATGCAAATTGGCAATTTGAATTGATCATTGTGTTTATTCTGGTAATTGTATTATGATAGCAATAAGTCACCACCTTTTTACCATAACTAAATCAATTGTCCTTGGGAATGGCGAAACTTTAACCGGAGAAAATTTGCAACAAGAGTGTGTATTTTCTTGCTACATTTAGTGGAATCGTTCACTTGTTAAATGCAGCGTAAAGTGAAATCGATTGGAACATTTTATCGCCTTCATGAGCGGTTATCGTGTCAACGGTAAATGCAGGGAGGAGACGGGTAGAAGACAACGAAGGGTTGGAATTTGAAATTGAATTTAAGATCGTGCCCATTCAAGAAAGGATGACGAATTTTAAAGGCTAATTCCCTGCTTGTTTTCTCACGTGGGCGAAAGTAATGTTTAATTCATGGCCACCGCAGAGCTTCACCTTAAGGAAGACTTGGTCGCGGAGGAATAAGCGGTAAAAGTAGGACTATATTACCTCGCCCGTAACAGCATATTAGCTACTCCGCCATTCGTTTTACTTTATTCCTATTCTAACCTTTAATTTCAGGACCATGCATTTTTATTCAATTCTGTAAAATCTGTTAGTCACTTGCATTGCTGGTATCAAATGCTGGTATGCCTTATCTTGTATAATAATTATACACTTTAAACAAAATTCCAATTTACTTTCACCGCATTGACCGCTTTCGATTAATGTTAGGACTGAGTTTCCATGATGGTATAATTTATTATGATACATTTCAAACGTAAACAAATATAAATATCCATACTTTGAATGGATAGACCTTGATCAAATGTGGCCCATGTTCTGCATAGTGCCGTAAAAGAGACAACAATGGCTTAACTTTGGTACCATTCATTTTGACCTGTTATTATTTACCATTTCACAGAGTTTCTATGTATCGCAAGCATAGATGTAAACGTCTACCAATTCCTCCTTTATTATTGAAATAAATCATTCGTCAAAATGTGTCGGAAAATAGAAAATCAGAGTAATTTTTTTATAGTTAGATATTCCAGAGTTATATTCATGATATCCACCGTCGTCATAATTGTTACTAAATGTTTCTCCTGAACCATTTCATAATTTAACATATTTTATTTTACACGAACAAAAAACAACTTCAAATTGACAACGCAGTAAATCTCAATGTTTGGACGGACACAATAACATTGTTTGTTCTACATATTGCTCCTATTGAACGGCATCCCCTAGCTCTACCGCGGTCTCTCAGCCGCTCGACGAGCCTAGCTTAAATTCGATTATAATGATGGCGATTTCACGGTAAATGTTGAATCAGTATTCTTACACACTGAATGATGATGGTGGATAGTGAAGCTAGTCAAGAAAGCTTCCTGCTTTTCCCGCTAATTTTCCTCCATTCCTCTTGTCAATTGGCGAGAAGGGAAAGGGGCATTTAGCTCCAGATGTTATTTCTTCAAACAAGGATCGATAATGATGCATGCATAATGGAACTAAAGTCTGATTACTCTCCCCTCCTTCTACACTTGCCCCCCTCCCCCTCTTCTCCCCCCTCTCTCTCTCTCTCCCGCTCTGCATCTTTCTCCTCATTCTCTCCATCTTTATATTTTGCTATCTCTCTTTCTTTTTCATTTTGTGTTTCTGTTATATTTCATGTCACCTCTTTCTCCTAAAATCACCGTTCCCAAGCAAACCAATCATTGCTTTGCGGTAAATTCGGTGTATGAGGCAAAATAAATATAAATGTTAACTTGCAGTAAGCTCTCCATACCTGTTTTTCTGTAACGATTCTCACCTTGAAGTACTATGCTTTGCATAGATGAATCGCTTGATGATAATTTATTAGATTTTTTTTGGAAAGATGATGATCTCAGGTTCTTGTACCAGTAAGATGAAAAAGGAGTCTTTGTTATCTGGGAGAAAAACGTGTAAATTTAATTTTTCAAGGAGATAGAAATTGCTGATTGTATCACTTGTAATATGATACCGTTGGATTTTTTGGGAAGAGGCATAAATTGTGAGTTATTTAATTGAAATCAATTATTTGACTTTCAGTGCAGATGAGCTTTTTATTACGATCATGAAAATTGGCACGTTTCTAAACAGTGCACATTGACAAACATATTTATAGAGAAATTCAAGCTGAAATATAATGATAAAGTCATACCATTTGCAGCAAATGAACATCGTAACTATCACTATTGTACAATTCCTTATGGTGTTTTTTCGTGTATAGATTTTATTAATTGATATTATATGTATATGGAGACAATTATTTGGTGCTTGTTAATCTATTTGCCCCATAGGGGCGTTTTTTTGTAGCTATAGGAAGAATATTCCGTATTTTAGTTGGATTTGCTAATTTGTCGGTATTTTTTCCAATTGAGTTATTGTTTCAATTTCTTCAATTTCTTTCCTCTATTTTTAAGCATCTATGTGCGGGTAAACACAGAGCTTGATCGAATATGACCGAGAGCTACAATTGTGATATAAGAATGATTATGTACTAGCTTGTTTGGTGAATTATTAAAAGATTCGATTTTTCATGGACCAAGGAGATAATTGATGTGCAAGCATCTTCTGTATTTGTGTATTGATTGGGAATTTGTAAGATGGTGATGTTTGTGAGAAAGACACATACTGTGGGAAAGAGTGTTACGCATATTTGCTTTATAATTCAGATGGTGTGGGAGGTGGTGGCACAATTGTGTGGCAACGAGAATAATAAATTCACTTCAAATTGAATGAACGGCTATGAGGTGCTTGCGGAGGTAGTATGGCAGTGACAATGACTAATGATGGTGATAGTGGTGGTGATTGTGACAATGATGATGCTGATGACGACGATGATAATGGTAATGATGTTGAAAGTGGTGGTGATGATAGTGATGGTGGTAGCGATCATGATGATGATGACGATGATGATACAAAAGAAGATCATGATGGGACACGTTATGATGGTGATTACGATCATGGCTACTGTGATGATGACGATGATAATGATCATGTGCTGATGAACATGTTACTGATGATGATGATGCACGCTACTTTTATATAACTGTGTGTATTTTGGAATGTATTTTGGGCCCGATTGTAACCCCCCCCCCCCTTGAAAAAAATCCTGCATACGCTACTGATCCACATCATCATGATATTATCATAGATATTTGCACATTAATGATGGTGATGGTAATGATGAAACAAACCTTGAAAGTGTTAAAGAACAACATAATTGATATATACACCTCACCCTGTCCTGTATGTGTCAAACCTGCACGCCGAAACAACAGTTTTCATGCAGCCGGCTTCTGAATGCCATGTTCTAATATAAGGGCGCCATGTTATGTCAGGTGCTGGATATTAAAGTCTTTCATCAAGAACTATATTAATCATACCACAAAATCATGTAAAAAATAGACCTATGACTAATCCATAAAGGACCATCTATGAATTCATTTTGCTCAGCCATAATTCGCCAAGAGTATATTGTTCTTAGATCAATTTCAACAACATCAATTTGTGGTCAGACGATTTTGAAGGAAAAAGCGTTTACTGCTTTCATTTCTTTCTCCTTTTCGTTTGAGAGAAGGGACCCCTTTCTGTTTTCCCCGTCCGATAGAAAACTAAAAGAAATAGCTCACAAGAGAATTTCGCTTGCTTTTTAAGCAGGCGTCAACTAGGATTAACTTCTGTTACAATTATTCTTTCCTTCGTCATTTTTTCTCAAAACTCTTTTGCTAGCCACCTTCCGGGAAAAATACCCGGAAGAAATTCTGAATTCAAATTAATACAAGATTGAGCTTATCATAACATTTAAGAAATATCGAGGTTTAAAGGGTAGTCTAGAATAGTGATTTCATTTTTCGGAACGAGAGGAAGGGAGAGCTTTTAAGTTTCACCATTTTGATTATGAAATGAATCAGTCTTTACTATCGAACTCTTTACCAAATAATAAATGCTATATTTCTTTTCTATTTGTAGTATTAAGCTAACCTTTTTATTCGAGATTTAAAAAACGCTGGATATTTTTGAATGACATTTAAAGGACATGTGCAATTGGCACGTTACGAACAGCACGTCGCAATACGGAATTGTGTATATACAATTGACTTACGGAAACAAATTTCGTTTGTTCTTTTAAATAAATATTACTCCCTGTGATATAAACTTTGATTTACTTATTATTCAAACAAAGTAAATACCAACTTTATTTACGTGAAATTCATAATTCCATGTCGTTGTCTCCCCTCCTTGCTTACCTCGTTATGCGCCCTCCCATAGTAACTTATCTACAGTCCATTTCTAAAAGATTTTCCTCCGAAGAAGAAATTGAAATGCTAATATTCTGCACGTTTAATACATGCTGTTTTACTGAACAATCTCTTGTTTAAAGAATTGCCTAATTGTTGTGCACACTGTGGCCAAATGAATGGAAGTTATACTTAGTAACTCAAGTACAAAGACGTAAATTTTTCTACTAACTTAAGCATTATCTGACTTAAAATCCATTCTTATATTCAGCGTTAATAATCTAACAAACTGGTTTTGATTTAGTTATTTTGTCTGCCACTAAAATGAAACATCATTGAATTTTCATATCAACTGGGGAATCAAAATTTAAAAAAGACCACAGTGGCTTAGAATTATCCACGCCTGTGATATTTGTTTGTAAGTACGACGTTTATTTGATATAAATCGGTTTATTTATTCCGTGATCATGGTAATGGTTGAACTCGGTATTCATCTTACTTTGTTGACAGTTCTTGTTTAAATTTCTATCCATATTTCCCTCACATCTGCGTCAGCACTCAATTAACCACATAACACCCAAAGAAAAGGGTTTCATTAAACATACTATTTACTAAACCCAACTATTCTATTTATACAGAGAGATTAAGTTGTCTTTAAGTCATCCCACTTTTCAATTACACTTGTTGTTTGCTTTACCCGATGACTTTGTGCTTGATCTTCTACTGTACTATGGAGTTTTTGTTTGTATATTTAGCTCTTTCTCTCTCCCTCTGCCCCTCTCTCTCTCTCTCTCTCTCTCTCTCTCTTTCTTTCTCTCTCTCTCTCTCCCTCTCTCTTTCTCTCTCTTTCTCTCTCTCTCTCTCTCTCTCTCCCCTCTCTATCTCTCTCTCCCTCTTCCCTCTCTCTCTCTCTCTCTACTTTCTATATCTCTCGCCCTTTCTTACCCAGAAAATAGAGGCTCTCTCTCACCAACAACATTTTAAAAATTTGTGTTCTTGCCTTAATATCTTACTCATCCACCCTCCATCTCTCTCCTCACAGCCATCTATATGCACCCACACCCACACGCACACACCACAAACATACGCTTTTAATTTCTCAATTTCTTTCTCTTTTTCTCTCCTATCACCTTCTTCCTCCCCCTCTCCCCTCTCCCTCCCTCTCTCTCTCTCTCTCTTTCTCTCTAGATGAATAGCTACACACACGCACATTCACACACAAATACACATTTTATATGTATAAATAATGTATATATGTAATTGTCTCTTCCGATTTATATGTCGACTGCAAACTAAAATTTGGTGTCGTTTCCATTTCCATAATTCCCCCTCCCTCTTCCTCTATCTCTCTCTCTCTCTCTCTCTCTCTCTCTTTCTCCCCCCTCTCCCTCTCTCTCTCCCTCTCTCTCACCCTCTAATGTTTGAAGTATACAGTTCCGCTCGTTTGTAAAGAGGGCGTGGTGAGTGGAAGAAGAAATCAGTAAATAGAGTGCCCGGTGGTCATTGTCGAAGCTTTGACTAGACTTCCAAGCGGTCTTTGTTGACGGTTGGAGAAATGACTGATCGACTTTCTGAAATTGACTTTAATAGCCTTCTCGAGTTTGGGCTAATGAATGCCTCCGAGCTCAACCAGTCTTTGGACGAGGAAAAAGGGGGGCAACGAGAAAGAAAGTGAGGGGGTCATAATTATTGCATGGGACCTCAGCCATGTTCTCACTGCCATGACTGCGACGGTTTTACCTATCTGTGGTTATGTCGTTCTTATAATTAGCCCCTAACGCCCCTGCACCAAAGTGACTTTCTAACGCAATGCAATGAAAAGTGTTTTTCTCCCACAAAATAACAGGTTGAACAGTGTGAAATTTGGTAGTGGGAACCTATTGCGATGTAGAAGACTCGCGGTGGAGAGAGTGAAAATGGTTGTCGTGAGTAGAAAGTATAAAAAGGGAATGAAATAATCACTCTTTCATGGAGTGAATAGGGCGAACTAAATGGTTTTTCCGTTGAAATGATTGTCCCGAATGTTAGGCTATAGAAAAGTCGTCTTATAGTTATGAAAAAGGGTAAAAGGGGATTAGTTAATGTAAAGCCGGAGGCGGGATTAAAAGCCGTCTGAATATAAGTACAGCGTGTTTTTGAGCTTGAATACCTTAAATCGAAAATACCCTGTCGCTCTACCATAACCCCTTAAAATAACCCTCGGTAAAATATGACTTTGGCGACGAACTAAAAACTTCCCCTGTGTTTTCTATTTTTACAGCTATTCTTACATGGATTAGAGAAAAAAAGAAAGTTCGCTTTCATACACTTTGGAAATCAAAATATAACAGGGGTCGGGCTCCCTTTACTCCCTGTATGAGAATGGTAAGAAATTGAACACAGAAAACAGAATAAATGGGTTCCGCGCCATAGGGCAATGGGAAGCGTCATCAAATTATATGTAGCTGTTTTTCGTTCTTGTTAACTTATATTAGGCTTTCTTGAAAAGGCACATCTTAGATATTTTCCTTCTTCTTTCTTTAATGATGCAGCCAAGATTACTTTAATTTGTAATAGTTATCTTTCAGTAGACACTGCTGAAGTGATAACAATTTTCCACCATCTTATAGTTCACATTGTATGCTCAAGAAAAGGTATATATATATATATATACAAAATGACTGCTCTCAAGTGTGAAAAATAGGACTGATATTATATGTAACAGACAAATAAATTCATTCCGAACAAGACTAGGAGACTCTAAATTAAAATGAAAGGATTTCAACAGTGGTTGCATTTTGATGCTCTCCTTCTCTTCTTCGTTGACAATGCCAATTTGAGTTTGACTAATAATTCATTATACTTTACTTTTTCCTATTTATGTGACGGAAATATATCAATGAAATTAGTAAAACAATTCAAATGTAAGTAATTATGAACAAAGTTAATAAAGATGGATGTTGGGTGAAATGATAAACAAAAAGGAGGCATTTTAACAGTTCATTGACAACTGCTTGTCAACGAGCCGACAGAGTGATTGAACAATTTGAATAAAAGAATTGATTAACAAAAGCTGATCTTTCATGTAGTCATACTTGCGTGTTTTTTCAGTGTTTGCTATTCAGCAAGATTCACTATTTTGTTGGCCCAAAAATTTCAAAGATTTACGTTACGGACATTTTCATGATTTTAAGAGTTTCTTAACAGTTAATTTCAAACTGCAATGCTTCTTCAGGCATCAGAATAACTTTCAAAAGTTCGAGAGAAGTGAGAAAGGCGCACTACCCCTTGCCGATCATGAACATGGCAAAGTTCAAGCGATCATCCTATATCGCCGATAGCTTCTGGTATTAAGTAAAAACGAACACAAGCTGTGCACACATGAGATTCATTCAAACTTGTAATTATTTCGCATGATATAGACTCGACAATTCGAGCAAACAACTGGTATTTTCACGGCTAAATTGTGCCTGAATATCCCGTCATATCCCAGTCCAGACGTGCTCGCATAAAGGAAGAGAAAAAGTGCATCAACTGGGTTTAAAAGTCCATTCTTGTTGGCTGGAGCTCCTACACAATACTAGAAATCTGATTGACGTATTGAAGAGCGTTCAAACGCGTGCGTGTTGAATTAAAATCAAGTTATGTGTCACCATAAGTAACTTTTCGATATCAAATGACGCAGCCGAACAATGAACAGTCCTTAAAAAGTAAATTGGACCAAGAATCATTGAAAAAGAAAAGAGGAAGGGAAGAAAGGAAAAAGAAACAGAAAGGGGACAGAGCGGTAAGAGAGGAAAATACAACAAAAAAAGTAGCAATGTTGGAGTAGTTAGTGTGTACCGAATGCCTTGGCCTGATTATGCCACCTAGTGAGGGGTATATCTTCTCATTTTCAAAGCTGATCACTTAATTATTACCTCCTCTTTTTGCATGCACGCATCAAGTGTAACAAGCAGGGATCGCTAAACAGGCCGGAGCTCCAGTTTTGTTGACTCTACGTGACGGTGACAAAATGGAAGCAACTCGGCGAACCAAGCCTTTCTAAATAACCTTAATATGTCGCTTCGTGGTTTACCGGCCGTCTTCCATGACTGTAACCAGTCTTTTCGATGCTCTTTTTCGAACTATTCTTCTATTTTTCTTTCTTTAAAGCTTCGGAACTGACCTTTTAACCTATCCTTTATCAATCAATCCACCGATCCTATAACTTGGACATCTTTATCATGTATTTATCCAAATTTCCTTGTCCCTTGAATTTGTAATACTCTACTATTAAACAAGCCTCCTAATATAGTTTGAGTATTACATTACAATAATTGTCATCATTTACGGTATTTTAATGATGAATAATAAGTAATGCTTTTATTCAAGTTATTTAATATAATGTTCATTACAAATTATAATAATGTTTTTTTTTATTACTGATTTATTGATATTGCATACTTTAGTTACTAGAACCCTTTCAAGTCTTGGTTTTGTCACGTTACATTTAATTTGACAACATTTTTGACATCTGTTCAAACAATACATTTCATACGTAGGAACTTAAATATAATTAAAGAACTTGTATTAGAAGGAAGAAGGCGCGAATCCCGATAAGCATAGCTTGTAATGGGTAGGCCTGAACACACAAATACAATATATGTAATACTTGTCATGATTGCAACATCAAAGCCCGTGTGGTCTCCATCAATATCACAAAGCTTACATCTGAAAATGACTCTATCAATTATCATTGGTATCATCAACTAACATCATTCTGCAACTTATTCTCTCTTTGTTTATCTTATCACATTCGTTTGATCACATCTCCACTTCTCCCCTTTCGCTTATTTACTCTTTCTTCTCCCTCTATCTATTAACATCTTTCACCACCCCTTCTTTTTTTCCTTTCATCTTTTATCCTCCCTTCTCCCAACTCTGTGATATACTCTCTTTCTTGAGCCCCCTCAGCTCTCTGGTGCGCGTCTAAACTATGACAAATATCGTTTGCCAAAAGTCAGTGTGGTTATTAAAGAAGAAAACAAACACTCACTTCGCAGGTTTAGGCACGAACCCATTCTTTCGTCAAGTTTCCAGTACTCCCAACCCCTTTCTTTTCATCTTTAGATTTCATACTTTTAATACAATAATCTTGAACGTTTCCATGTTAATGTCGCATTAATAGAGGCATGAAATATTATGAATTAAGTTGACGGCATAGTCTGACGTAGAGCGACTCAGCTGCTCAAACTCAGAGTCCTTTCTCTATTGAAATTGGCTTCGGTTGGTATCAAACTTATCCGATATAGCTCTCTTACAAGCTATCCCTCACAAAGCAAGCCAGGGACCTGATTAAACATGCATTGTTGCAATTTTTGCTCTGCCAATCATATCTCCTTTTTTTTCTCTCACTCTGTCTATCTACCTCTCTCTCTCTCTCTCTCTCTCTCTCTCTCTTCTCCTCCTTTTCTCTATAAATGTCCTTTCCAAGTTCTCCTTTTCCTTTTTCTAACCACAAAAAGGGTATGTCATCATACTTGAAGAAACTTTACTTTGTGTATTTCAACCCTACGAACAAATACGATAAGCAAAATGAAGATGCAGTGGTCGAGAATTAGGCGAGTTTCATGAGCTAACTTACTGTGTCAATTTCTCCGACAATGGCGCTTTTGGGGGTACCATTATAATCTTCGGGTTAACTCGCACTTTTAAACCACAATACTTTTCTCTGTCTATAAATAAAATCCACTGCTTGACGTTGATATTATATATAAAAAACCGGATTTTACGACGGACAAATACAGTTGGACTTAATCTGCCCCATATTATATCTGACTTCGTTCTTTGTCCATATCTCTTCCCAAATATATCAACTATTTTAAATTGTCCTGCTGGGAATCGGAAATATTGAAAGACACATCCGATTATTTACATTTTGAATTAGGGCATGTTGAATAGTTATTATGCCCGAAGAATTAACAAGGAATTGCAAGCAACTATTGTATTTCAAAAGTGAATTTACAATCACATATGTTGCTGTTATGTCTTTAGCATGCATACAATCTGATTCATTGATTTTCCTCCTTTTAAATTGATTCCGTGATTTCATTTGATAGTATTATTCTTCCGTATACTATGAAATAAACAATTTTCCCTTCACTTAAGATCTTGATAAAAGTTCTTCGAGTGAGGCTTCATGATTAATAAAGAATAATGCCAACATACAACGTTCTAAAATAACAAAATTGAGTAAACGAAGTTCGACTTTGTTGCTGAAATGCCTCGAATTAGTAAGGAATAGTTCTGTTTTGGAGGATATCTTAATTTAAATTTGATTAATTACTTTGGTATTATTCAAGGCCCGGGGGAGGTGGACAAGGTGACTGTACTGGGGCTTCCTTTATTTTGGGCCAGAGCGAAACGAATAAAACCCATCTATAGGTCCCACGCAAGCTATTTGGCTTTGTATTCATTTTAATATCGCTACTTCTAAAACCACAAAAAATGCACCTTTGGTATCGTTTTGTTTCGCCTCTTAAGTGTGAAATGGGAAAGAATCACAAAAAAACCACAAACAAAGATTTATGATGAATTAAAATTAAAAATTAATTGTAGGTAATCCACATCTTTATTTGTATCATATCCGAATCCATTATTCAAACAAATTTTATACATGTTTCAAGCCAAGAATCATGGATGAAGTAACAAAATTCGGCAGACATAAACCAAAGTTGCCACAGAAAGACCCCACGTTTGCATTTCGATAAATTGCAAATTCAATAAGTTGATTAAATGGTAGAAACTGATGTCCTTTGCAAAAATAAAATGCGGTTTTTAAGCTGTGGGATTTTTATCCGATCCTATTTTGTTTCAAACACTGCCAGAGAAAGAGAGGGGGAAGGATTATATTAAATTCGAACGAAATCTGACGATTAATTACATTGAAATGTAATTTGAGGTTATGTGATTTGTCTACATATTCAACTTGATTTGATATCTATTATTCATAATTTTGTTTCACCCCACCGCTTTTTGTTTAATATCATTTTCGTGATGTAAAAGTATTCAATTGTAATCAAAATCCAATTTCTTGCATATTTTATGAAGACAGTCGATGAACTTTCAATATCGCCCCACCTATACTCTTCCGCCGTTGCCTTAAGGAATAAAAGTCATTATTTATAGACCACTTTTTCTTTTGCATTGTTTCGTTAAGCTGGGTGTACATTTCTTTTGTATACATTACAATTCATATGGTTGAGAAAAAGCACCTATGTGATTTGTTACATGAATTAATGACAGCTAGCTTTCTAATTTATTCATTATAGCCATGGTTGAGATTGTTTTTATTTGTTGTAAATTTCAAATTTTGATTAAGTGAATGAACTGTTCTAATCAATTTATACACTTCAAGTTTTGCCAACCTTAAATAAAGTTTGAAGATTTATCTTCAACAAAGAATGTGTATTTTTTCATGTTCTATTAAGGAAACTTCTTGACGAGCGTTAAAGAGAAGGTTGAGTTCTGGGAAGAGGTGAAAAAGTGTAGTCCCATACACATCTTTCTGTGTACAGTGTTTGTAACTTTACCAAATTTCTTATCATTTTGATGATTCCAGAACCTTGCAATACACACAAATTCTAATATGCTAGGTGATCAACCTTTTCTGGGCGATTCTTTCACAATGCAATCGCATGACCATTACTCAACTTCATCTTTAAGACAGCCACCTGGATTTTCAAGACTCATTTTAACCTAAATGGAAAGACGATTTTACAATTTTGTACACAGTATTGAGCCTAAACGAAGTGGAAATAGAAAAATACATATACACGTACCTATAAAAACAAATATTCATGAGAGCGTCAATACAAGATAAGCTCAATAGGATTTTTGTTAATGTGTGGATGGAGATCGAAAGATAGGTATACGTAGGTAGGTTTAGATTTTATAAAAGACAGATACATGGATGGATATAGGGAATACTTACGTATATACATGTATATAGCTACATAGATAGAAGGATAAATGATATACATGTTTTAGATAAAGATGAATAGATACAGTAGATGGATTGATAGTTTGATAGATATATGTAGATAGATACAGGTGGACTCAGAGACAGTCAGAGAGATAGACATATACATGAAGGCACTGTTTACAATATAGAAGAAATAGGATAAGATTGACAATTAAAGTAAGCTTATATAGTGTTACTCAATCTCCGTCAGTCCAGGTCATTCTAGTGAAGCGTTTTCGGAAATTGATCAACATTTACATTTTTAGCCTCGCTCACTAATGGCCCTTATCTATACATTGATATCCCATAGAGAATACCTCTTGCTTTCTTTCTTGAATGTTTCATACGTCATCTAACGTGACAGCGAAGGGAAGAGGACTATTGAGAAAAGTTTATTAATTTTATGATGATGGCACCCAAACTGGACATCGTCGTCGCGCTAATTTTACGATAATGGTGAGGAATGAGGGTACGATCTCGCCATTCGATCACGGCTAATGATGATGACCGGGAGAAAAAATACAAATGCACGGCGGAAGATAAACAGAACATCTTAAGCGCGTCTCCTTAAAAGCGGCTCGACTGTCGTAACAAATTGCCCACTTTTTGATGTAGAGAAAAAGGGGCTCCGCATCCCGTTTAGCGATTTCGCTCGAGTTGCCTGCCCGTGCTCGCTTTAGAATGCGCGTCGTTTAATTGAGTGATATGGTGTTACAAAATAATGTTCACTTCGGAGAGATATATGGTCGGTCATTAGCCGGCAATGGCTGGCTGTTTATCGTAGGGGAAATCAAGACATCGACGGTGAGATAAACAAGTCCATCTCTTCCCTCCATTAATATCAATTTGTAAAAAGATTTCTCAATCTCTTCTCTCCCCTCCTTCCCATGAATGTAGGGATCGGAGGCGATTAATGACAGTTAATGCTCGATGCCTCTCTGGCCCAGGTGTGTCACCGGTACGCTATAACTCACCTCGGCTGAAAGTCAAGGGGGGAATTTCGCTCGTTGCTCGCACAATGTTTGTTGTTCCTCCCCAAGCGAATCGCAGTAACAGTTACCTTAATGTACACGTTTTGACATCTTACAGATGGAAATAAATTACTTCAGAAATGACGAACGGAAGCAGATTGAGGTTTACAAATTATAAACTAAATATTAGGACATCATGCCTTTTTCCCAATATTCGATTTAGTGTTAAAACCTGTACCATAAGCTTCCCAAAAAAATTTTTTTATGAATTAAAATTAAGCATTTCAGAGTATCGGGCAGAGTATACACGTAGCATGAAATAATATTGAAAGCATACAGGTATGGATTAAAATGAAGTCGGGTTAGAGATTGTGAATGGGGCATGTATGTGAGTGCGTATGTATGTGGGTGCGTATGTATATGGGTGAGCATGAGTGTGAGAGTGAGGGAGAGAGGGGGTGTGATGGAGAGGTTAAAGTTCAAGAGAGAATGAGAGACATGGAGAGAGGGAGACATAGGGGAAAATATGACCGAATGCATGAATGATGTAAAACTGCTTTTACATTCAGAGCCTAATAGTGAATTTGTTATGGTAAAGTTATCCTAGTTTTACAGTGTAGCTAAACAAATTAACAACTTAATATTTAGTGGGAGGGCGATTATGACGTGGAATTCCGTAAAATGTGAACATAATCACAAATGATCTGTTTGGATGAAATCGATATTTTAATTTTTTAATTTTAATTTTGTCAAAAAAACAAAAACTGAAAGACGGGATGGAGGGGGGGGGGCGTCTTCAAACAAACTACCCTCCCCTTTCAAGCATCCTACACCCTTGCCCACTCACTGGTCCAACCAGGTCATTCTGAACGACCGGATGCACCATGTAAAGATTAATGATAGATTCTCATACCGCATCATCACTTCGGACTGATCGCTCCAAAAGAGATAATTGGAGAGGGATGATTTACCTTACTATCTAGACCCCCCCCCCCCC
>BEXV01000329.1:108832-135293 GCA_003118195.1 Hemicentrotus pulcherrimus | reverse complement strand
GGGGGGGGGGGATTTTTTCGCCATGTGCTCGTGTAGTCCCATGTACATCTTTCTGTGTACAGTGCTTGTAACTTTGCAACGATTTGGCCAAATTTCTTATCATTTTGATGATTCCAGAACTTTGCAATACACACGAATACTTATATACTAGATGATCAACATTTTCTGATAGATTCCACACCGTTTCTTTCACAATGCAATCCCATGACCAGAACTCAACTTTATCTTTAAGTTCTCTTTTCCATTTCGGAATAAAGACTAGTTTATTCTCTCCTATTCCTGTATTACATGTGGCGTACATAGTTTTTCTTCATCCTTTTTTATGCATGTTATATCTGACGTACAATTTGTTTACAATTTTTCAAAACTTGTTGCGTTTTGTATCGGTGAATAATCCTTGCCAATGCCTCACTTTTATACATGTACATGTTTGTGTGTTTGTGGGGTATCTTGTTCATGTAACAGAGTGTCTACTTGAACTTTATTTCTAATGGATTCTCTGACATGTATTCTTAAAAGCCTCATGTTATGGTATAGGCCAAAAAGTTTCGTTGAGCTAAAACTATGAGTGCGTTTTTAATTAGATGGGATCCATTTGCGCAATGATTATGGGCATATTCATATTGCCTCCCGGTAAAAGCCAGAGGGGGGGGGGGTCACTCTGTATTACAGTATATGAATTAATGCCCTTCTGGCTCTCAGCAGACGATATGTGACCTTCTTCTGACGTTAACCTCTTTTTTAATCGTTTATGTTTACCTGCAAGCACTTTTAAAGGGAAGTCTTCAGTACAGTTTCGTAAAAACAATTAGAAACATAACTTTGCCAGGGTATTAACCCTTTTTACCTTGGGAAAAGAAGAAGACAAAATCCCATTTATCTTGCGCCCTCTGCCAAGTAGCCGATTACATTAAAGTAATAGTGTTAGCTACTTTTGTTTGTGTATTTTGCCATGTTGTGTCTATGGAGTATTTATTAGCGTGGTGGAATGTTAATGTGTCCATGGTTAAGATGATGGTCATCCTGATCTAGTTTAGCTGACGACGTTGACCTAATGTTCAATGACCTTTAACCTCGGTCAGTCTGTGATGTTGTCGAAATACATGTCTTTCACCTAAAATTTGAGAGCGATAATGGGGAAATTACACATTTTACCCACAATAAGGAATAACAAATGAAACGAATCTTTTTGTGGTTTAAATGGTTTAAATATAGGCCAATCTCCAACCTTACAGTATGTAACGGAAAAACAAGTGATTGATTTTTATATTAATGAAAGACGAACTGCTAAAACTTTCAATAGAGGTTTTTAAATAATAAAGTTCAAGTAGTTATCACAAGTAATATGATTGATAGACCTTTATAATTATGAACGATGTTCAGGGTAATGAAATCGTAGTTTAGATGTTTCAAAGAGGAGATCTGATTTGAATTATATACGATACGAATGTATCTGATTAAAGATAACTGGTGTTACATGTCGCCTCTTTTGATACACATAATTCGGCAGCTCTGCGTGTGCTGCATGTGTTCATTTAAATCCAAGAACTACTGGAAACACTTTCCGATATAGATATACTGAGTTTTAAAATATAAGGATAATCTTATTTATCCCACGGTTCCTACCAAACTGTAATACATTTACGTATTTCGCCAAATTTGTTGCTAAGGTAGTGACTTCAGTGCTAGATGTATACAATTAAAGATAATCTGAAAATTTGCGTAAAAACGCACCATTATTCATGGTACAAATAGGGAAAAACTGACCTGGTCGATTCCTTAATTCTCCCAACTATATTATTACAATTTAATTACATTTTAGGTGAATGGAAATCGTCACAAAGTTATAAATAGCTCTACATTCCATTTCAGACATTTAAGTGTTGACAGATTTTTTTATAGCCTGCTCAGTGTCTTTTTTCATGGAAAAACGGTTGGGAAAGTTGGGAGAATTTACTGTTAATCACTGCTAAAGGGTGTCATTCATTGACCTTTTCAAAGAAAACCATAGATATCTTCGTGGTATGAGAATTTTTAAAGGAATTTTTCGCATGTCAGAGGGTTAGTACAGTAGACGGAATTGGTAAGTAACATTATATAAAAAAATTAAGCAATTTTTTTCATCAACCTTCAACAATGTTACCAAGTCACTTTAATATGCCTCAGACGATAGCCTACCAAATATCAGGAGAAAGTATTCGTTTCTCATGATCATGTGAATAGAGATTTCCTTCCTTGTTTAAATATCTTACATGATAAAATATCTGGTGAACAATTAGAGTTTGCAGAATTTCTTTTCAAAACTCGTTTCTTAAGGAATGTGCTTTTTTGTCCTATATAAAGAATGTACGATCAACTGAACATCCCATTATACCAAAGAATATTGCGATAGAAAAGAGACCTCCGCTCCTAAGATCTGACTTGAAATAGGTGTATTTCGTATAAACAATCTGATATATTTATGTGAGTTGGTTAAAACGACATAACTCATCACTGATCATAATATCATGTCAACGCCAGAAGATAATGCCTGCATTGTAAATCAACGTGTTACTGACTCCATTACGTTTCAATTTGAATTAAAGTCGACTGGTGATATCCCAATTTTGGGATATCAATTTTGGAATGTCTAATTTTGAAAAATATTTTCCTAACTTTGGCTTTGAAGGGACTTGGTAACATTGTTCACATGAGAGAAAATGGTGCCAAGGTAGTGACTTCAATGCTAAAGTAGATGTACAAAACAGCTATTATAAGAATAAAGAATCATTTTAAAGTTTACTACCATTATATTCACCTGTGCCTGTGATTAAAGGTAAGGTATAATTGATAAGTTTAGGGGATTTTTCGGTACTGTGGTGGTAAATAAGGAGAACGCATTTCATCAACTTCGAGACCATCTACTTCAAGCCCAATAAATATTTACAACTGTTTGATTCCCCCTTTTATATCAATGTCATTTGAGAAGGGAGAGTCTATAATGCATAAAGTGATTTGGTGTCTAGTACGTCACGATATATCGTCGAGTTCTGAACATATAGCGACGTAAAATGTGGCTTTTTCATGTTCGGTCTCATAAGGCCTTAGTTAGTCTGTCAACTAAATATAATGAACAGACACACTAACATCCTCGCATCATTTATGAGAAATCTAAAACTCATTTGTTTCTCTTTGTAATTATTCTGTGTTTTTTTTTTACTAATGTGAAGCGCTTTGAGCATGTTTATGTAAAGGCGCTATATAAATATTAATATGTAAGTATGTATGTGGTCTTTCATTAACATAACACAATAACTTGAACTTGTCCAGCAACTTGTGTGAAAAGTTGTAGGTCACTTCCTCTCGTGTAAGACTGTTCTTCTTTCATGTATCGTCCTTATGTGCCCGTCGTCCAAAGATCCATCAACGTGTAGTGATAGCGTGCTATGTCAAATCTATAAACCTTAGCCCTCACACCCTGGGAAGAAGATAATCGATCATGCAAAGCGTTTTCTGAACTATATTGCACGTAAAATTACAATTTAGAAGTAATTATGTGATAGATTAATTGGGTGTCTGCATGGAATAATCACCGGTAATTATCCTGCAAACCTTTTGTAAAGTCTCTATCGAAACAATAGCTATGGCCTCTTCATAGAACTAACTGTTATTGAAAACTAGCTCCAAGTCCCATAGTATTGGAATCCATCATGCTTGATGATCCTCTTAATATACTTAATAATCATAAAAAAAAAGTTTATGGAAAGATATGATAGTCCTTAATTGTGTTGCAGAGCCCTGCGAGGAAATATCCCATCTCCAACGATTCAAAGTTATTTGATCAGGAGGAGTCTTGATGATTTATTTTACGAGAATTTCTTTTTAATAATTCCATCTGTTTTTGAGAGGCGATTAAAGAAATGAGAATGATGCAGGTTTCTTGTTTCTCTTTCATCTCTAGTAGTAGGATGATTAAACTGGCCCAGAAGGACCCTCGTAATTGGTATCTCAACAGCTATTCAATCATCGGCGGTTTTTGCAAACTTTTGATGAGCTCTTACTGTCGCTTAAATAACAAATGACCATATTAATGTTTACCGTTACTTCCCTCCTCTTTTCATGTTCAACATGTTTAATGATGTATTCTATGTAAAATACTATCATCATTAAAGTTAATAGTCTTGAGCTCTGGTATGGGTATCGTATGCCGAGAGAACATGGCTATAATTGCAGTAGATTGATCGTTTGAAGCAGTAAAATAAAAACAACCTCACAAAAACTTGCTGGAAATCATCTTCAATAAAAACCACAACTCACATTTGCACATAGTGACCTGTTTTAAGCATGGTGTCGGGCCTTACTTACCTGGATTTCCTCATCTTTCTACGCTCATTACTCAACCCCTCTACATTTTCTATCATTTATTTGTAATCTTGAACATTCAGTGTAAGTTTCGTTGGATTCTGATGTGAGGATTTATTTTCTATATTTATACCAGAACTTTATCTTTGACTAAAAAATGACGAATTTTGTTTGGTAATCACATGCGCCTCAACAAACAGTTCCATTATTTTTGGGAGGTACTTTTCTCAGGGATTCCCAATATCATCTGATTTTAAAGTATCCCTTGTTTTTACCGAAACCTGGAGAATAATCAAACTATTTTTTTTTTTTTTGACACTGAAAAAAGTGTTTTATTTATGTAGTGACTTGCGGTGCAACAAAGAAACTATAGCTATGTGCATGAGGGTCTGTTACAAGCTATAACGACCGTTATTGTGATAATTTATTCCATGAAGCACAATTTTGAGCTTTGAGACAATTTACATTCGCCTAAAATTTAGTTTAATTATACTAATATAGTGTTGGGAGAATTTAGGAATCGATCAGATTAGTTTATCATAATTTAATGATACGAACCATTCAAAATTTGATTGATGTTGAGTCTTAAAAATATTTAAGGAATAAACTGGCTAAATTGGGTAAGAGAAAAAGAAACATGCATGATTGTTAGGTGAATTTACTAAACTTGGTGTAAATTCAATCAACAAACAGGCATGTTTTCTTTTATACTCAGCATTGGTGAAATTTTACCGAGCTCTTTTTAGAGTGTAACTATTTGTGCATGTTCACGTAGTCCAAGTATATTAAAAGTAATATACAACCGTTTGAGGTGAAATTGTGGTCACACATTAGCTTTTATGGTGGATTGGTTTGTGTTACTTGTTTATTATTTTATCTTTCAATACAAAATACTCTGCCTTACTAAAGGTTGCTCCTCACGTTAGCCGAAATTTCATGTATGGTGTCTTCGAGTGGGAAAACTAGAAAACATGACGATCCCGGGGTAAATCTCCTGCTGATGTCAGGGTTTCAGTTACTTAAGTAAAGATTTGAAGCATGATAATCAAAGAATAACATAACTTGTCCGTGTATGTATATTTAGCAGGTTTAGGAGAAAGCTTGGACTGACTGAAAAAAGAATGAGACAAAGAATATGGGTTAGGTTATACCGGATAAAGGCTGATTCGGAGATATTGGTCGAAAAAGATATATTCCATATACATGTATATTATATATTATATATATCAATTAGTTTATCGCAGATCATCCCAGCTAGTTATATTTTTCCTATTGAATTTAAAAAATGCAAACTATATTACTATGTGAAAGATTTGCCATTTGGAGAATCAATGAAATACGATTCAGTAGTTGGAATATTACATTTCAAAATTGAAAGAGGATGTGATTAATCTGATTATGGGTGTTTGTTGACGCAAGGCTTGGATGTAGTTTAATCGCCCATTCCCTGGTTAAATTGAGACAAGGTTCTAATTCATCAAAATTGTTCCACTCATCTCTTGTTTCATGATATCCCATTCATAGCAAACACGTCCGTCGACATCACTTTATTATCTCCAGCAAGCATTATTCATGAAATTGGACAGAAATGTATTTTCATACGTCTATCAATTGTTCTGAATTAGCACAAACCGCTTGCTCGTTCTAGTTTCATTTTTCGTCATTTCATGGTATTTGCCCTGTTATTATACCAAATTGCCAGGTAATTATTTTCTGGTGCGTATCGCTGTAGAGCGCGTCGCCCGAAACCGATTAAAAACTTTTCCCCCTTTCTTTGCCATCCTGGTGTGTCCTATTGACGGCATGATGCACATTAACAAGCTGTCGTTTCGACTTTAAATGAACATTAAGTTAGGTCGGAAAATTGTATCGTTAGCGATGGTATTATAGACAAGCATTAAGTTTCCGTCACAATGGGTTTCGGTATCAAAAGATGATGAAGACATCATAATCGCAGTACTTTTACATCTCAGAGTTGGACATGAAATACAGAAGAGCTTAATCTGAGATGCAATTATTGTCAATTCACTCGTGCGTGGGACTGATAATGGTGTGTAGCTTGATGAGGTCCATTTTAGAACAAGGGTTAATAAATGATGGCTTCAATTTCTGGTGATAACACCTTTCATGATTTATGGACATACATGCACGTAAATGATTAATTGCCAGCTAGGTTTTTGTTTTCATTGGACTATTTCATTTCTAATTTCGTTTTTTTTCGAATCCTTTTCCTTCTATCATTTACTCATTTACTTATTCATCTATGTTTCTTACGGCGATAATGTTTTATTTTCTAGGAAGGGGATTCTTAGAGAGACAGGAGGGGGAAATGAGATGAGCAAAGTTGTTGATAACCCGAAGCAAGTATTAACAAAGGACGTGACGAGTTTTGATAATATGAAACCATTGGAATTGCTTTAGTCATTTGTCCTCGAGTTAGCCTGATGACTTTTCATCTCAGTAATGAAATTAGAATAGAATTCCACGCTTTACCTTCAAAATTCATTAATATTCCATTCCTTATTCATAGAGGCCTTTACGTGAGACATTATTGCATTAGAAAAAAAACTATTAGAACTTGATTTTCAAGCGATGATCACCACAATAAAGTTGCCATTATACCAATGGAATTTGGAAAGCTATTTGAAATGAGAGTTTTATTCATGGATTACTTAATAAAAACTAAATGCCAATCGCACACTGAATTAAAGCGTGAATAGAATGGAAATGAAATGAAAGTACAAGGTTGTACATGAAATGAATGGATTTAATATTGATTGACACAATCAAAAGATGAATTCCGTTTTACGACAAAATGCAAAGGGAATCCTGATAGAAACACATAGAGATCACTGGGAAATACCTGATATTTCTATATTATTCACTATTTCGTATCATTAATAAAAGACAACATGCACACTAAAAATTAATGGTACAAATTTGCACCCTATAGGGTGCAGACAGCTGCTACAATAGCAGCCACCTATAGGGTGCAATTTTGCAGACTCGCACCCTAAGAGGTGCAAAAGAGCACCATCAGGGGTGCAAACGAACACCTTAGGGGTGCAAACGAGCATGCTTAGGAGTACAGGCCGCTTAATCTACAATAGCAGCCACGTATTGCAGACTTGTACCCTATAGGTGGCTGCTATTGTAGCAGCGATCTGCACCCAAATGTAACCCTATTTCTTAGTGTGTGGCTCAGTGGTAGAGCAGTGGTCTCATAACTGGGGGACCTGGGTTCGAAACCAAGTGGATTCGCTAGTGCCCTTTGGTAAGGCATCAATCCTCATTACCATGTTCCTCGGAGAGGACATAAATCAGTTGGGCCCCTTGTTGCTTACTGTAAATACAAGCATACGCACGCTTAGTTAGGAGTCAGGCATTAAATAAAATATCGAACTAAACAAACCATTTACATAACGGACTAATTATCAGGATTCAAAGAAGCACTTAGAACGCTAGATTTTCGTACGAAATGAAATGGTAATAGTTATTCTTTAATTTAACAACAGTTGTATTATGTACCCCTCACACCAGTGAACAAAACTTCCGAACATATTAACAATTAATGATTTTTTTTACTTAAACCAGGATTGGTATGCATCAATGTTGTTTTAACAAACAAAAGCCAATTCAATTCTACGAAAATTTAAAATTTAAATTCTAGAAGCAAGATTGAGTTTTTCCTATATATGAATCCTTGTATGAATTTAATGATAAACATCAATAATACAGAAAAAGGATTGACAGGTGAAAACTCTTCTCACTTGTTGGCAAAGTTGAACTTCCGAGGACCATGTTTCTTCGTTATTCACGATTATTAAAAGTAATGATCTAATGGATGATTCTCCTTTGATTAACAAGTAGCAATGTATAAGAGATTAATATATATTTAGAATCAAGACCGATTGACTTTAAAAAAAATTATACGCTGCAACATCCAAGACTTTAAGATGAAACTTTCTAATTCGGCTTGATCATTGTGGCGCCAAGCTTGCCACCTTGCCACAGAGTAGCAGGTTGACGAAGTACCTCCGAACTACCATGCCTGTCAAATTGCCTTCAAACATTAATATTTAATTGAATCAATTGTCAAGCCGTCATTGTTGCAATGAAACATAATAATTCAATTAATATTCTATTACATTTATCACTCCCATTATATATTATTCATTGGGAATGAATGAATGGAATTGGTCACAATTTCGCAAAGTGCTTTCTCTTCTTGGGTTTTTGAAACAGGGAGAAATGAGAAGGCGTGTAGAGGCTCTACATATTTTTCATTTTGTTAAGTTGGGTGTACTTTTATAAGAAATTAATTTCGTAGGCTTTTGATAAAATATAAATAAAGCTGAGCTTTGAAGGATTAATACTTGCTGTGTCTTTGTAAAAGCTTTTTTTTATTTAAGTAAGATCCTGCAAAAATGTGAACAGGTGCATCTTTTAATTTGTTATTACACTTACAGAAGATGATGATAAGAAATAATCTGTACATAAATGTGAATTATCTTACTGTTTTTTTTTCTCTCTTCATTGTTTATGCGTGTTTGTGTGAGGGTGTTTGTTTGTACATGTCAAATTTGTTTTTTATTTATATACAGATATACCGTTCTCATGCGGAAAAAAATTGCAAAAATAAAAATGACAATACCTTTGACATCAACTGAAAATCGACGAAAAGTATGTTTTGGAGATTCCCTATATTAAATTGTGACTTTGACATGTATGTAGACATATAAATACATGCCTTCAATTGCAAGGGAAGAGAGCGTTTTAAGCATTGTTGTAGCATCTGTTAGATGCTAATTGAAAGACACCCTCATGACAAAATTGGTTCTATGTTATCTTCATCATATGCATCGGTCCATATATACCCTTACATTATCATTTAAGCTTATATGGATCTTAGGATTATAGAGGATACAAACTTTTGTTTATTTCTAAGGACTCTGTCGAGTCGAACGATAATTCGACTCTTGATGAATATTTTTATGGTTAAAGAAAGGTCAAGATTTTTTACGAATTTATCGAATTTATTCTTAATTAAATTTGTTGAAAGATAATTTTGTGGGGGTAAGACTTTTTGTATATTTTTAGTAAAACTTAGGTATGCTTAACGGACAAAGACGACAGGATGTAAATCAGTTTCCATTAACTAAATATTTCATTTTGTCTAATTATACATTTCGTGTGTGTTTGACTTCATATTTAGAAACCTTCGAAGTAAGTGTGGAAATTGTATGTTTTATAGGTCTCTCTGTCTTTATCTCTCTACACTCTCTCTCTATATATATATCCTTCTTTCTCTCCATCTTTCTCTCTCTCTCTCTCTCTCTCTCTCTCTCTCCTTTTAACGCTACCGGAAGAACAAATCCTTATTTCCTTTTCTCGAGGATAAAACAGACCTGAAACAAAGTCTACTGATTGCTAGATTTGCATTCATCTTGATAACATAGACCTAGCAATTGCGAAAAATCAAGTCCAAGTAAAACTGGGTTAATTATGCAAATTGACTGGTCCATAATTGATGGGAGACTAGTGTCAATCAATTATGATGATGCCATTCAAACTACCAAAGGATATCATCCCCATACCAGCTAATTCCCATCCAGTATTTATTCTCACTAATTACATTTCTATAATTGAGTGTGATTCCTTCTCTCGTAATACCTGCGGAATTGAATTCCAATCCCCGCGCGATGTTCGAATGAACACAATTTGAGTTGGTTTAATGAAAAGATTAAGAATCAAATGTTGGTTATTTCATGGCTCGCTACACGCAGATTATCAGCATACTGGCGTAATGAGCAAACCATTGAGACCAGCCTTGTCGATAGACGCAAAGCAGGATGGAATGTTTGCCAAATAATTCTGACAGTATAGGGAGTGGCTATCAGACCTGTAACATTTCAGACTTATACAACATAGATATTTCTCATATATACATATAGTATCAAGATTACATTAAACAGACAAATATTAAACAGTTTATTGAACTATACATATCATATTAACAGGACTTGTTATTAGTCCTTGCTTGTAGAATAGTTACACCTGTAATAATGTTCTTTAATAGTACCCTCAATAGGCTCTCAATAGATGAGAAAATGTAACCAATAATGTTGGATGAGCTATTTCCTCCTCAATTTAACATGATAGAGAAAAATATTATAGAGATTTTAAGAAGTCAAACTTGGCTCGTTGTTTTTTCGCACTACGATGTACAGAAGTTTATTTCGCAATTATGACTTTGAGTATGATCATGTATGTTTGAGAATGAATCAATATCGTAAATGTGAATTGAATTTAAGTTTGAAGTTGGATTTTATATAAAAATGAAGGGAAATAAACAGGTAACGACAAGCAGACATACACAAATCGATTAAGAAGAATGAAAGAGACTGTAGTATGGTCACTAAATGTGATAAACTGTGGCCAAAAAGAGAGACTCAGTTTGGCCATGGGTGACTTAAAAGTGGGAGCACTGTGGTCTATAAGTAATGGCTCATGACATTCATACGATGCGTTCCGGGTTTCATTCTTGCTCTAACCTTACACCTACACCCTTGGACAAGGTGTTTTGCCTACACCTGACCCTCTCCACCCATCTGTCCATGGGTACCTGACAGTGCTGTGGTTATCACAATTGCAGGGCCCACTGGAAGAGCTAAATCAATACTGACGTACCTATACCCTTACGCCCATGGGTAAATAGGACCAGATTAATAATTGTAGTGTGAACCTTTGCCAGTAAACTAGTTTTGACTGTGTGCCCAAATTGTGGTTACGCTGTTTTGTTTTGTTTTGTTTTTCCATTTACACCTGCGACACAATTCGATTTCCGCTATAAAAAAACGGGAGAGATATGAAACGATGGATAAGAAATGGTGAGATAGAGATAAAAAGATACGGAAGAGAGAGAGGGAGAAGAGAGAACCTACATAAGAAGAGAGAACCTACATAAGAAGAGAGAACCTACATAAGAATAGAGGGTGAACATGGACCTACTTCGTAATAGGTCCATGTGGGAGGATGTGGTGACAATTAGGGGCAGCATTGAAATAGTGAATTGAATAATTACAATATCATTATCCCCAATTGATGGAAACAAAACGACAACCCCCACAGTCAATGATTGTATCAATTAGATAAGATAAACCCAATTGAAAAAAGAGAATGGGACATTATATATCAACTCAGTTTTTAATGTTGCTTTCATCATGGCAGCCTCTATCCATCAATCTAAGACAATAATTAACTGGTTTACATCTGTTGTCAAACTAGACCAGAAATTGAGTTGATTTATCTCCCAATCCGGTATTAATCTTACACCGTGTGTCAATTATCATAAATATTGTGAAATATCACCACAGTTCAACAGTTTCTCATTCTGCTGTGGACAATATCCCTGCCATCAAACCTTCAAAGTGGTTAGCCATTAATTTATGCCTTTTGTCGCCTCGGGATATGGTTTAAAAGACATAACAATGTTACACCTTTCTATCACTCAAATGATTATTAGGGTATTTTTTTTTTAATCGTTTCGGGTTATTTTCGGTCAACTGATGGTAGCTAGTTTTCAAGGGATTATAGCCCTCTTTTCAAAACTTTAAGTAGCCTGTGGAAAATGTTATGTAGTAAAAGGTGTAATTATATTTATCAATTATTGTTTCATGCCAAAATGTATCGTTGATCTCATAATAAAGCAACACAATTATGTATTTCCCATTCGTTTCCCCTCTTCCCACTCCTATATTCAAAATAATGTTATCATCATGTGCTATCTTCCGTCATCCGACTCTTGCAATTCAACGTCTGTCTGAATTCTTTCATATTGCATATCATTATGTGTTACCTTTTGATATTTGTCTATTTTAATTTTTAGACGTCCAATATGAGAGATATATACTGCTTCATACTAGCATAATTTAGCAACACGATGTTATGATGAGATTGCTATATGATTTAATCTTACTCGTTTCTGGCAAGAACACATTGCTTTCGTTAAAGATTATTCGCAATAAATTAAAAGAAATCAAATTTTTGAGAACCAAAAATATATTGTCAATGGGAGTAAGATTTGTCTTTTTTCTTACGCTTACGCTTGCTTCGATTGCCTTCTTGTTCACAAAATAGGCCAGAGTAATCAATTACATGACAACTTTGTCTAGTAAGTTGTTTTATAGTTTCATTGAAAGTATAGCAATATTATATCCTTAGATTGCTAGAACGAAATTAGATTGACGTCAATCTATAACTTCATGATCTCAGTTGCTTTACCCAGAATTGCTTTTCGCACCCGGGTAATGGTAATCTATGTGCCTTGGGGTGACGGGGGGGGGGGGCTAAGAGAGAATATAAAGTGAGAAGAGCTGTGTTCAAAAGGGTTGTGATCATGATACGTTTTCGACTAATACTTTGTAATTATCTAATCTGTTTACTTCTAATATTATGTACATTGTATAAACTGGCCCCATGGAATACCAGCAGCAACAATATAGTTGCAACTGAAAATGTGCTACCAGCCGTATTTTGTCCTTTTCCTCTGCATAGTTACTTTGTATGTATTTTATCTGATTTTATTATACGGAAATGAAAACAACAACAACCTTAAAGTTCATAGTAAAGATAACATTTCGAAATTTTCCATCGTATAATTCGTTCTTCGGACGATTCTGTTTTCTACGTAATGTTAGTAAGCTTGCACAGGGTCACAGGTCGTTGACTATTAGGTTAATAACTTTTGAATTCATCAATATGCCCCCTTGCCCCATAAATGACCCCCTTAATATCAGGAAGCGAGAATGAGGTTGTGGGTAAGGGCATAGAGCCTTATAGGGGACTACAATCCAAATGATCGCAAGAGCTTAGCTCTATATTGCACTTTTTTAAAGCGTTGTGGTGGTATTGTTACATCAGGATAAACCACCCGACTAAAATGAGTTCATTACGACTTGGATTAGGACTATTAAAATTTGTCCTTGGTCAGATGAAAATATTTCAATAAAAAACTACTTTTTGTGAAATTTATAAGGATGCACCATAAACACGTATCGCTTGGTGTGTTGATAATAATAATACTCTGCTTTTATAGAGCGTGAATTACAATAACAGTACGATTACTTTGTGAACTGAGCGTTTAATTAAAGATGAGCACTTTTTGAGGGTGTAAGTATATCCCCCAGCGGATCATTAATACTCTTCCTCAGCATTTATTAGGACGAGTGGGCGATTAAATTAGGAGGAAGGCATAAGTCAATTCCCTTCATAAACAGACAGGTATATTGCCTTTGTAGAGCTTGAGATTAAGCATTAAAATCAAATGAAAGGCTTTTGAAATGAAAGGAATGAGGAAATCAATTTTCTGATGACATTTTGATAATACTAAATAGACCAAGGTCAAATGGATTGCGGCAACACATTGACAAGTAAGGGCTGACGAAAAAAGCCAACCTAAACACCTATATATGGTACTCCATTGATAACTCGTCACCGCACAAAAGACAAATTATGAGTTAGGGAGGGCAAGTTTAGCAAACCGTTTAATACCCGGAACAATACATAGCGTGATTGAGATAAATTGCGCGGAATCAAATTCTCAAAGGCAAGGCAGGGAATTTCTGAATAAGAATAGGCATTCATTTGTATCTGTTTTGCAACAAAATTCTTTTTGCCTTTGTCCTCGGTGTATGATTCTAACAGATCGAGAAAGAGAGAGAGAGAGAGAGAAGGGGGGAATGCGGGCATTTTGAAATAAAAAGTACTTTGACTCCAAAACTGATCGTTGGGGCGCTAGTCTGGTATTAGCTCTAAAAGATCATTTAGTGGATTGAACCCGAACAACCACATGTCACTGGGCATTTATAGAAGTTAATTACCCTCTTCGCTGGAGTTTTTGTTAGCAAACTGTCAAGAGAAAATTTGATAAATGGGCGTTCCATGAACAGGGAATAAAAAGTCCATCACCCATTCAATTAAAAAAATCTGCTCCAACTTCACAAGGCAGTGAGATCGTTTTTTTTCTGAACGCGAACGAACCTCCGCAAAGGCAGGCAGCGAAGCAGGGAGCAACCTCGAATTGTTATTGGTGATATTTCTCTTTAATGCATGTATTAGGGTTCCTATCATCTGTACAGGTGGAAGGGCAATGATTGGCTGGGAGTATGGAGACAGAGACAGAAGGACCTCTGCACATTAGACATTACATTACTTAATTGAATTGCCGGTTCGTTTACCTCACAAATCCTCCTGTAATCGGGTGCAATTGTTAAACGAACAGGATGGGCTTATTTTTCTCTGATCACGATTTTTCTTTTCTTCCAGTGCACTTCGAGTTCACCATGTCGTTCTGATTTGATGGGCTCATAAATTGACTAATATTTCATCCCATGACAAGATGTAATTCTTTTGCAGACAAGAAAAATATGACTTGTTTCTAAAGAGGGATTTACTCTGTAGGTATAGAAAACGGAAAATCTCTCAGAAAATTATGTGCGCGCGTATGTGGGTGTGCGTGCGTGCGTGTGTTTATGTGTGCGATCATGAATACCAGTGCTACAAATGGATTGCGACATATTCTATTTAATATTCGGGGTAACAAGGTTAAAAACAGATGTCCTCACGATGACCCGTATTTGGTGGTAAAAAGTTCATCAAAGGACACTGAATTTCACCCAAAGAAGACATTATCATCATCACACCATAATCTAATATTTGCAAACAAATCTAGATTGATTCATTCTACAACACACCACAGCAGAACAAAAAATTAACAAATTGATTAGTTTAATCAGATTGCGAGGACACCCCAAATTCGTTTTGATTTTATTCCATTTACTTATCTTAAAATTTCAATTGGACTTTAATGCTTGCTTTCACTTATCCATTAACTAAATGCGTGGTCGGATGAACCATGTTTTAGCTCTATTGATTCGGTGATTTTCGAGTATGTATGAATGAAAAGTAATAGCGTTTTATACACAAACATAGTTCTGAATGATTTAATGATTTAATCTCTATAATGTAATATATTTCGATGGATAGTTTAATCCTGTGTATTATAGTTTAAAGTGTAGGCTAAAAAAATCAGCAAAATACAAAGCTGATCCCATCATAGTTTTGAAGAACGTTGAGTGCATATTTTACGCTTTAAGTTGTAATTTTGACTAAATCAATATTAGATCAGACAAATACTCCACTTTGTAGTCGAGTAGTCGAATTTCGTAGTCTCTTAATTTACGAAAGAGGTAACCTCTATTTCTTCGTTTTCTGTTCTCTGTCATTTAAAACGGTTATGTATTGTGGCTTACACCCAGTATTTTTTTTTTGTAGCATTGTTTTATTGTATTCATTCAGTACAAATATATAACAAACAAACATACAGCTTCATTGATTTACATATATCAAAATATAAGGAAAATTGTACATCTCTCTCTCAAAAAATAAAAAAGTACATACACAGTACATAATGTTTTCAAATTAATCATACTGAATGAATATTATAAATCAAAGAGTTACCTACAGACAGACAGACACACCACATACGCTCACATACTCAGACACACATACAAACCTACATATCCCCCTCCCCCTTTATTCCAAAGCTCAACAAATCCCCCCTCCCTTCCCGATCATTCACATCTACATATTTGTTGGAAATCCTGTCTCTTCCTTTTCCTTAAGACCAAATTATATGTTTTAAAAAAAATAAAAAATTAAAAAATTTCTGAGTCTAAGAAAGAAGTATTTGCCTCGCCGTCCTTAACTGTGGAAGTTGTCCCATTTTCTGAAGTGAAGTGTTAAAGTGCCTCTCTCCCCCGCTAATTCCTGTTCTTCTTGCCTATTTTCTATAATTCTTTTTAAAATTTCTTGATGAATTGGGGGTCTTTTTTTAGTTGAACTATATTTAAAAATCATATGTTTTGTTAAAAGAATAATGTGATTTAACAGTTGTCCTTCTCCCGCATTGGATCTTTTTATCCCGATATGAATTTCTTGCCAGTGTAGATTTTTTAACGCTGATAAAGCAAAAAGTACACCGCAGTCCTTCCAAATATTTGCTATCTTTTCACAGGTAAAAAACAGATGCTCATAGGTTTTTTTCGTGTTTATTGCAAAAGGAGCAAAGATTGCTCACTGCATGTTTGAAAGTGTGTAGATGCTTATTTGTATAAATTAAATTGTATAACATTTTATATTGAAATTCCCTCAGCTTTCTGTCTAGAGTGGATTTTCGGGGTCTTAAGAAAATTGTTCTCGTGTCCTTTTCGACCATATTGTATGTACGTTCTAAGTTGCATGTAGCATAAGATTTTTCCGTTCTCATTTTTAACAATGTATTATAGATATATTTTGATGTTATGCCTTGCAAGGAGTGAGGGTTTCCGTTAATATTCAATTCTAAACTTAATTCGGTATCCTTACAAGGATGTTCATATATATTCAAAAGAGTTTTTCATGAGAATGGAATGCCTTCATATAACTGTTTTATTATATTTATTTCAATGTTGTTTGAACCCATTTTCTTAAATTCTGTGATAGATTTCAATTCACCTTTCTTATCAACAATATGATGTATTTTAAAAACATTTTCCAGAAATAAGTCTTCATGGAAAGACTTATATTTGTCCCTGAATGCAGATACATCTATTATTGTAAATAATTTGATTTCTTTTTGAAATTTCGTTCTTAAGCAAAAAGGCGTTTGTCCCCAGCCAAGCCTCTAGCATGCTACGGTAAAAATCTGGTAATTACAGTGCAAGTTAATCTGTGCAGGTAAATAAGATCGATTGATCGATCTGTATTGAAAAACAAGTCAGAAAAAATCTTGAAACCACAGAGACTTGAACCTGCATCTACTGCTTGATGGGCAGTGACTCTATACCACCAGGCCATCACTGGTCCATGGCACAGTCACGATGAACTAGAATAAATACCTAAGCTCTCCTGATTCGTCACGCTGGTTCCAAGATTTTTTCTTACTTGTTTTTCAATACAGATCGATCAATCGATCTTATTTACTGGGTGTAAACCACAAACACAGAACGAATCAGGAGAGCTGAGGTATTTCATAAAAGTGTTATATAGTGTTTTTTTAAATAATCATTTTCGTTTTGACTGTCTAAATATTTCATATTCTTCAGCGATAAAAGTGTATTAAACTAGCGCGAGTCAATCTTATGATCATTGCAATTCAAATCACTGTTAATCCTTCTGGCTATCATTTTTTCGTTTTTGTTTATTCCATAAAAGTGTTATATGAACTAAAATTAAATATATGAATTTTGTGAATCTTTTCCAAAATAAAACAGAGAGAGAGAGAGAGAGAGAGAGGGGGGGAGCAAATCACAACAGTGCCAAGTAATACTATCTTGTGCATTATCCAAATTAAAAACTTTCTATGAAGTGAACAAGACCGTAAGATTGAGCCCATAAAGATTCATTACCGCTGAAAATAGATATTTGACAAAAACCTATGGCCGTTCAAGAAAGAAAGAGAGACAATCATTTGAGAATGTAAGTGATGCCGTTGATTCAAAACATCCAATGAATATTTCGTTGGAAGAGTAAAGTGTTGATTTGTATTCATCATCCCTACCGAGTAATAATCACACTGCCAAATGTCATATAGGATGATGGCATTGATGAGAGTAATATCATTTACCCGTTGAGAGGAATGGAAAGGGCAACAAAAGATTGTTTCAGAGGTTTTTCAGCTTGTACGTCAGTTGCGCGTCATCATTTGAAGACTTTTGATACCAGTTCCTGTTTATATCATCCACTGGCCTTTCACTCAATACGGGATAATAATAGGACCTCAAACCCTGTGTTTGGGGGTCGAGGTGGAGGGAAAAAAGAGACGGGGTGATGGAACAGGAGATGAAGAAGAGAAGAGGGAAGACGGAAGGGGTATTGAATATGAGAAGGCTTAGATGGTAATCTACATCTCCGGGGCGTGCTCCCAGCCTGGTTTCATCTCTTATTTCTCCCCCGTTGCCCCCGGGTGACAAGACCCCCGGGCCACCCCCTATCTTTCATTTGTGCCATTTAGCCCCCACCAGCCACGCGGAGAGGGGAAATTGCTACATTGTGGGGGAGAAAGCGAAAAAGAAGAAAAAACCCAATTTTTTTTTTCTTCTTTTAGAGATTATTTATCATTGTCAGGGTGAGAGAAGGGTATAAACCTTACGTCGAGTAGACCAATAACCATCATCATGGGTTCTTGGTGATAGATAGGGGATGCAAGAAGGTATAAAATCAAATATGATGGATAAAATGTGATATATTTTCCGTTATGATTTACCCAAAGATAACTAATTAACGTTGTACCAAATGTTAATGTTTCCATTATTACTGTTATTCGGTCGTCGTCACTATTGTGTCATATTCACATGAATTTATTGAATAGTCCACATTAGCATAAATTAAGTTTTACAAGAAACAGAAACATATCTAACAGCTTATTCTGTTAATGTTCACAATAGATGTATGTAGTAGCAGTAGTAAAACATTTTACAACAGAAGCGACAATAGTAGCCACATACAGGGTATCTCATGTATTAGTATGGTAAATCTCTTCTCTTCTCTAATAAATGAATTAATAAATGAATAAATAAATAATAAAATCTTTTTCTTTCTACAGAGTCGTTAGTACGTAGTGATGATATCATTTCTGAGGCCCTTCATGTTTTTGTCCTGAAATATTTATTCAAGTAATTAATGAATGCTGTGATCGTTTATGATTATAGTAGGCTTTAGCTTTGTTATGTGGTATTCTTTTGAAATTCTTAGTGGTTCCCTGTGAAAATGACATCTTCTGCTCTATATGGCGTTTCATCAATCGAGTCGGCAATGGATTAATGACAAAAAAAAATCTCATCTCGTAGCTGCTAAGATAGATTACATGAATGTCACATCTGCATGCGTTTGTCAATACCACCATTTGCCTGCAACCATCCCCGCAAAAGATAATGTCAGTTGTTCATGTAAAACCTTTCATCAAACTAAATCTTCAACGTCCTGTCTAGTTCCATCGATTCGCCTATCGATGGCCAGTCTCTCCAGTTCATCTTTTTGGACGACACGCCCATCATGGATCAGTACCTTTAGGGAAGGACGCAAGGGCACATTGCCCCCCCCCCCCTCTCATTCAAATGACGAAAAAATAAAAGAGAAATATAAATAGAAAGGAAAATAGAATGACGAGACTCCCTTTCACATAATGGTGGCCTTTTTCTTTCATCTTTCCTGCATACAGTAATACCGGTACCCCTTTCTGTGACACAGGCACCCCTCGGTGGTGGGATCCAAGCTACACCACTGCAACGAAATATTGATTTTAAATTCTGAAAAATAAATAAATCGGAAATTGGAGCTTCTTTCAATTTACCACTGAACGTAAACATATGTTTGCTATCCAATTACCATTTTAATAGCTTAGATCAGTTTAGTCGTTATTTTTGCTAGCGATTATGGATGTATAACATTACGTTCTACTAACAGATTAATTTTCGTGAAAAATACATTTATGATACAATAAATGTGAATACGCTGTAACAAACGCATTAGGTTAAACAAATCTGGAAACACGACTTTATTGATAAATATCAGGTATCAACACTACTTTCTAATTTATTGAAAACCATTAAATAATTGAATACCCCAATAATGTTAATATAGATGACTGCGATCGGGTATGGGGCATGTGGGGAGGGGCTGTTTACTCTTTATATACTATGTTAGGCAAACGCTTTACAGATCATGTTTCTGATTGAAATAGGCTAAGTGCAATCAAAAGGACGCATCAACTAGTATGGATGACGTATAACAGAAACAACTCGATTTTAGTAAAGACGATGAGATATCATAATTAAAACCAAGAAAACAAACATATTTGATCAAATTGAATCGAACATTACTTGTTCATACTGTTTAACTTGTTTATTTGTAGTATAGTTTCAAAAAAACAAAATTACAAATTCACATAATCACAAAATATGTTTACACAATAGCTACATGTTTAAGAGGTACCCTGAAATATTGCTGTAATATTGAATAATATGAATAATGGTAAAAAGGACAAAAATATCTATAAAAAGAGAGACAGGCAATACAACAGAAGTTTTAAGCTTCAAACTTGTTAAACAAAGAAAGGGATTATGTATTAGACAGCGAAAGAAACCGAGAGGGAATGGGATGAATTTAATAAAGAGAGGGAAAGATAAAAATGGAGAGAGACAGAAAGGTAGAAAAGAATGGAATAATATAATATTTGGAACAACTGAAAAAGAGGGGGAGCTTGACAAAAAGAAAGTGATAATCTATCGAGAGCGAGAGGTAAAAAAAAATGGAGAGAGAGATGGTGGATATTTATATTCATCATGACAATGATGAGCCTTCAGGGGCTGTCCCATAAAACTCCCTTGCAGCAGGCTTTTTACTCTCATAGCCCGAGGTGATACCCGTCGAGGCTGCAGCCGGGAGCTGTCCATCATTCGCCCGGAAGGGCTGCATGGCTTTATCCTTAGCTCTGTACTCGTACACCCGTGCACGCCTCGTTCTCTTTACTGCTTAAGTCCATTTGTTAATTCATTCGCACAGCTCTGCTCGATGGATAATAATTCGATACAGAGATTTGATGATGACATTATTCATCATCGACTATTGACAGAGAGGTAGGTACAGGTTGAATCCGTGTTCAATGAACATGTTTTATGTAACTTAATTACTGTGAAAAAGCCAACTCCTATTTAAAACATTATGTCATATCTTTTATGATAAATGTATAAATACTTTTCTATTACAAAAACAAAATTGACATCAGACAAGTGCGTAATCATAGTTACCCAGCAGAGATCTTCAAATTTATAAGATTTGACAATCAAATAAAACATATATGGCTGTTTTATGCTCATTTCCCTTGTTATAAAGCCAGTGGGATTATAATATTTAATTCCTTCACAGACTTATATACATGAGCCAATGAAAGTGTCCTCTATCATTATCATGACATATCTTGGTAAAAACGAATACGTTTGATTATAATAATAACTGTTCCTTCAAAAGTTTCTAACCAGATTTCAAAGAGTTCAACCAAATCGTTTACAGTGTCTAAAAGAAGCTATCCCATCACTATTGCATTATTTCGTGTATAGAAAGGTTGTTAAAAAACAAAGTAAAAGTATAAATATAATTCTTAAATTATCAAATTTGAATGCCAATCATTTCTTTTAACATAACAATTGAAATGTATACATTCCAAAAGGGTTGAAATTTATAAAAAAAGAAGGTATAAAATGTATTTCAGGAAAATCAGAATAACAAAACTATACGAGCATTTCGTTGAATTATCCTGTAGTGTACATGTTTTTCAATCCTGTCAACATGTTCAAGGTCATATCGCTCTTGTCACACTGTGATTGATTCATAGTTTGAAAAATGAAAGTAATAATAACAATAACCAAAAATAAAAATGGATTCCTTCGACGAGATCGTTTTTACCACCATCATCTTTTATCATAAATTTGATAACTTCAGATTCATAATGCAAGTCCAGGCTATCTCTTTTGTGAATAATATTAACATAATAAATACGAAAATCAAACATATAAGAAATTAACTCAAAATGTACACAGATTATAAAGAAACTAAAATTTATTTATAGGATACCTTTTATCACATTTGATCAAAAAAATATTTGCTTTTTACCGTCTCAATGAACTTACTGAACCGTCTTTAATTGTTTGAACAGCTTCATCTAGGTCCTGCATGTACAGATTTATCTTCTGTAGTTTATTTTATGTAAACTGTTAATAGGCCGATACAGAATAAAAGACTATATATCCATTCTCTTTAGATGGTGTATATGATAAAAACAAACTTGTCTATATAGACGAAGGAAAGAGAAGGAAATAGACAAATAATTAAATTGAACGATTGAATAAAATCGCGATGTCATAAAAACAGACACAAAGCATCTTCATAAAAGTCCAGTCCTCAAATTGGCCAGTGTTAGATGAAGAAAAATGTCATAGCGAGAGAAAAACGTGTTGGCCCCTGGGCCAAAATGACGATTATCTTCATATAGGGACGCCAATATGTGTATTATTTGCTAAGTGTGGGTAATAATTATTTTCACGCTACGTTTACCAAAAGCATTTGTTCTATTTGTTCTCTCTGGATTAAATATTCAATTTGAAGACAAAATACGTAATGTTTAGTTTCACCTTGGGAAACTTATTATCAAAAGTTGAGATTGGAATAGATCGGGAATTCTTTTACCCAGACAATTTATTTTAGATTCCAAAATCTAATGATACATGACGACTAAATTAAAATCTAAACATGTCCCAGATTTTGGACAAAAGATGTAATCTGTGCCTTAACGAGGGCCATTTCTTTCCTCTTTTCCAATCATTACCTGCTTGGCTGGCAATGCATTATGATTCCATTTAGTGCCGAAAGTGAGTTTAATTACATACCAAAGTTTTTAATCTCGAAGTTGTGATGGGCGTCGTTATGATGTTAGAATGATCGCAAATCATCATTGTAATAACGAGATGAAGGTCATATTATGGTTGAGGAATGAACTACCAACATCGATATAATAGTTCATGGGATTTCTTTTGTCCGCAGTTTGAACCTCAAACTCTTTGGCTGAGTGATCGTCACGTCCACTCTAACCATGTCAACTAATTGATGTGCTTAATGTGGTTGAGGGTGGTAGCAGTTAGTTGCCTATGTGGTAATAGAGGCACTGGTATGTTGTAGCAATTGGAATGGTACGGGTGAAATTCAAGAGCAGTGTCTGCATTACAGTCCGGATTGGAGTTTTTAGCTAAACAAAGTAGAAGAAGTAGTATGAATTGTTGGTAATAGTAGCAGAGTGCGAGTAGTCTTATGCATGCCAGGATGAAACTGTATAACATACACCACCCCCATGAAAAAAGCATTTGGGCAGCCATCATCTCATATTCGTACACTTATATGTTATATTATTTTATTTTTGTTTCTCTTTTTTTTATCCTGATATATTCATTTACATGTATATATCCATTTTTGACTGAAATTGCTCACATGCAGTTTAAAAAATGTTGAAAGTTGGCATTCGCACAAGAGAAGCTTTGTAAGTGCGCATAATACTAGAAGTGCAAGTAGTAGAAGTAGTAACAGGTGTATTAATAGTGGTAGTAGAAGTAGTAGTAGTAGTAGTAGTAGTAGTAGTAGTAGTAGTAGTAGTATAAGTAGTAGTAGTAGTAGTGGTGGTGGTGGTGGTGGTAGTGGTAGTAGTAGTAGTAGTAGTAGTAGTAGTAGTAGTAGAAGTAGTAGTGGATGTAGTAGCCGTAGTAGTAATAGCAGTATCAGTAGCAGGAGTAGTAGTAGTAGTAATAGTAGTAGTGGTAGTAGTAGTGGATGTAGTAGCAGTAGTAGTAATAGCAGTATCAGTAGCAGCGGCAGTAGTATAGTAGAAGTAGTAGTAGTAGTAGTAATAAGCGTAGTATCAGTAGTGGTGGTAGTAGTAGTAGATAGTAGTAGTAGTAGTAGTGGTAGTAGAAGTAGTAGAAGTAATAGAAGAAGTTGTAGTAGTACAACATACAATGATTTGCTACAAAGTTTCCGTGAATTATTATCGATAAGAAGATCAAAGGATTATCATCAAAGCTAACTGAAGCTTGAAACAATTTAAGCTATTAATGTGAACGGATCNAATGTTGAAAGTTGGCATTCGCACAAGAGAAGCTTTGTAAGTGCGCATAATACTAGAAGTGCAAGTAGTAGAAGTAGTAACAGGTGTATTAATAGTGGTAGTAGAAGTAGTAGTAGTAGTAGTAGTAGTAGTAGTAGTAGTAGTAGTAGTATAAGTAGTAGTAGTAGTAGTGGTGGTGGTGGTGGTGGTAGTGGTAGTAGTAGTAGTAGTAGTAGTAGTAGTAGTAGTAGAAGTAGTAGTGGATGTAGTAGCCGTAGTAGTAATAGCAGTATCAGTAGCAGGAGTAGTAGTAGTAGTAATAGTAGTAGTGGTAGTAGTAGTGGATGTAGTAGCAGTAGTAGTAATAGCAGTATCAGTAGCAGCGGCAGTAGTATAGTAGAAGTAGTAGTAGTAGTAGTAATAAGCGTAGTATCAGTAGTGGTGGTAGTAGTAGTAGATAGTAGTAGTAGTAGTAGTGGTAGTAGAAGTAGTAGAAGTAATAGAAGAAGTTGTAGTAGTACAACATACAATGATTTGCTACAAAGTTTCCGTGAATTATTATCGATAAGAAGATCAAAGGATTATCATCAAAGCTAACTGAAGCTTGAAACAATTTAAGCTATTAATGTGAACGGATCTAGGGAGGTCTGTAATACGACATGATTTTTAAACGATCTAATGATATATATCACAACTGTATAAACACGAATGGTAAGTCAACAAATTTCGATCCACCGAATGCCAAGCACCATAAATCGACACCGGAACTTTAATCTTTAATCTTTCCTCTATTTCTTCTTCGCCTTCCTTCTCTCCGCTTGACCAATCCGATCCGTCATTTTTGAGATGAAGCAAATGCTTGAAGAAGATTTACAAGTTTTTAAAAGAGTCTACATTCCAACGACTAAAAGACGTTCACTGTCTCTTTCAAAGTCGGGAGGATAAATCTCTGGCTCATCTCGAGGTTCAGAAGAGAATTATGAGCACATTTTGGAGGTAGAAAAACAGAGCGCGTTGACATCACCGGGCTCTAATTCATCCTCAACGTATACAGATAAGCTAATAACACAATTTGGAGTGCAATTTTGAAACAAATGAATAACGAGAAAGGGCTTGCTAGGACAGATACGAGCAATTAATTTGATTTTTATGTGTACATCAAGAAGGAAGTCCATCTTTAAACTGTGGTATAACTATCGCTATGTAAATGTTTCAGATTTTTCCTTGTGCCTACGCCCGCACCCCTCCCCATCGCATGCTAAAATAGAACGAGATAACAAAAAAGACAGAGAGATGGGAAAATTGGCAAAGGATTCTTTCCACACCTTCCCCTCATGATTGCCTCGCTCCCCTGAATCTATCGTGGTAGTAATTCCGATGCCCCTTCATCGCTATCAACTATTCAAACTCCATATATCGGAACTTAAAGAAATTAATTTTTTTCTGTACACGCCTTTTTCGGGTAAGCTGAAAAATAACTACCACACAATTATATACGATAAACTTGAAATTGAATATTTTATCGACGTTTCTGTATATATCCGGAGAAAAAGTAATCATTTCTTACGCGGGGAGGCACGGAATGATTATATCGAAATAGATATTTTAAATTACTAAATCAATAACTACTGGCACTTCTATAATCCATCTTGAGAACCGAAGTTTGATTTTACTTTCGAAGGATTTAAGTGAGATAATGGAGGTGACCTGAGTCATCTTCAACCTTAACTCCTATATCAGGATTGGATCAAAATCAATGTTATCCCTCTTGTGACGTCCAAATCATGTTTGACTTGTTCACAAGACTGTTATAGGTATGAGTCATTTTATTGTCCTATAATTGTCCTTTTGAATTTAAGCATGGGACATTGCTTTACCGGGATATGAATACATACACAAGAATGTTTTTGTTAATAAAACACCTTCATTTTAGATTAAGGTTGATAGTTACGTGTACTTAGGGTGAAGCCGGCGTATAAAATATATGCCCCTTCCATTTTTTGGCGTTGAGAAAAAGTGATCACTGCGTGCTATATTATGATATACCCCCCCACACACACACACACACACACCGCCCCCACCCCATCCCTGTCGCCGTTTTATCAATGTCTTAGTATGCCTCAATTAACGCAGAACCATTGTTCAATCTGTCCTGATTTGACCTTCATATCTTCACCCCTTTTCTTCTCAATCAAATAAAAGATGGTCACTTATTTTATTGAAACAAAGCATGATGCAACACGAAATCAGAAACAGAGACATTTTCGCTAAGTGAGTCGTTTGCTGGAGCTTAAGCTGGGTTAATAATGTCCAAATATCTTCAGAAAGGTGTAGGGCAGTTTATCAGTTTGTGATACGCTTAAATTTACCACACATTACAAACATATTTCCTGAACACAGTCGGAGAAGCCCCAAGCCGTCCCCCCCCCCCCC
>BEXV01000329.1:84816-108825 GCA_003118195.1 Hemicentrotus pulcherrimus | reverse complement strand
AAAAAAGAGAGAGAGAGAGAGAGAGAGAATCATAAGATGAGAAGAAAAGTAGAGCAACCTCAATCCATCTGCAAACAAAATCATTTAGGGTTTCTGGAAAGTACAAGGAAGTATAAAACATAAACCGCTGAGATGAGCATACTCTAATACATGAGAGTAAACAGATTTATATAAAAACATCAATTTCTATGGAAGTCTTAATTTTAAAAAGGCAATACCAGCAATAAATCAAAACAATGATCAGATAACACCTGTATCTATTCTGGGGGTAATTTCACTAATGTGTTGTATGTTATCGTTGCCCAACGTCATGAAAAGGAGATTATTTAGAAAATACATGCTAATAAAATAAGAGTGAACTTCAAACTCCTGTTATATAAAACAAGCAAGTATAGTTCAAAAATTCGATTGCTCCGACAATTGGTGAATGTCATTGGGGGATTTGTAAAAGAAGGAAGATTCGATGGCGAATCTGGAGAGTTAGAGACTAAAAAGTGGCAGAATCTGCACCAAGAAGTTACTTCGAATCTGATAATTCTCAATAAGGTAACTTCCACTGTGAGTACACATGCACAGTTGCACTTTCAATAAATCTGTTCTCTGCAGCACTACCTGTGTCTTTTTCATTGTGAATGCAATATTCAATGATTTATTACGAAAACTGTTGATGTAATCGCGCCACAAAAGCCAACAAAACCTTAATTATGAAAAATAATGTTGGTTTTATTTACATACTTCGTCATCTCGCAATGAAGTGATCTCCTTTGTGATTGTATAATGGAAGATAATGTGATTTCACGCAGCGTCGATTTCCATCAATCCACAATCATATATTCAAACTAAGATTTAATATCATCAAATCTGTTATTGTATCCGTTCAGGTGCATTGTGTTGAGGTGCCGAGGATATTCAACATAAATCCGATTTAACCCTATATCTGTCTAGTATATTGAAAATATATGACCATTGAGGCTCTATAGATATGGTCTGTTCAGAGCCACACGGGCATTAACTATGTATAACATTAAAGAAGTCAACGCCTTTTTGGCCTTCAACTTGCACAATCCTTTCTCAAAATAATTGTTAAGTTAGAATACAATCATTGGTGTATATTTATCCGACTTCAAGGTTCATAGCTGTAAACAAGCTGTTTTGAATTACTCAGACCGGTGACTCGTTGATATTACAGATTCATAGCCTAAACATGCTAAACTGGTATTGTTTTAGGCTATTCCAAAATAAAGCGATATACATGAATATTTGTACTTGAGAAGAAGGCGAGATGGCTCAGTGGTCGAGTCTTGTAACCGGCAAGTCCCGGGTTCGAAACCAAGTCGATGCGCTGCAGCGCGCTGGAGCCCTTTGGTATAAAGTCATTAGTCCTCGTTACAAAGTCTCTCGGAGAGGACTTTAAAGCCATCGGTTTCCTGAATGTTTACTTACGTAAAGTTTAAGTATAAGCATGTTTTCTTAGAAGTCTGCTAAAACAAACAAACCAACAAACAAGAATCATACGAGTATTTAATGAAAGATTGTTAATAAATACAAGTGTTTCACCCATTGTGTTTTTCAGGGGATGTAATTTAAATGTGTATCAGAAACGAACTTCATCGAATTATGATGTACAATTCGACCCTTTTCATTCGTAAAAAAAACTATATTTCTTTTATCGAAATAGAAACATAATGACAAAATTTTAACGATAGTTTTCTTTCATTTTCATTCTGTAAAGATGTAAGAAATTCATACTTCCCAGACAAACAGACATAGGGATTGCAATATTTAGCCATATATGGACACACCTGTGTGTTCTCAAAGGAAGCTTTGTCCTCGAGAAAACGAGACGTGAATACATCTCCTTTTTGCGTGAAAAAATATACTCTCAAATACAAAAGGAATTGCAATTGTTAGTCAAGTAGGAAACACCTGAGTGTTCCAAAAATAATTAAAGTTTGAGAAGCATCATTGTCAAATCTAGGAGGAGAAAAAAATAGCCATTCGGGATGCTTTGTCCTCCAGAAAACGATTCCTGTCATCTTCTTCTTATTGCCGACAGGTTATCTTCATCTTCATTCAAATATCTTGATGAGCTCTATGCATTCAGGGAGGTAGAGGAGGAGGAAGTTGGGTGTACTTTCATGTTAGAATCATTAAGTCGATCAGGCTTCCTTCAATTGAGGCTTGATAGTCGGTTTTGGAATCTCGTTAGGCCGGGAAAGATTTTGATAAAATGGCTCTAGGTACTTCCCAATCAGACGTATTATTCAATTAGCTGTATCTAAGTGTAATACAGATAGCTTGTCACGAGCGATCGGGGCTTCGTTTACTTTTCGGGCTAGTGTCTGTATTAATACATGCCTTGGGATAAAAATGCTCGCTTAGTGAGACAGGAAGTGCCGCAGAAAAGTGACGGATATTCAGTACGCCCGAGTCTTTCCCGCCCCACATCTTCTTAAGAGCATAGCTCACAAGAATGATGATAGTTTTGGAGGAGAGGGAGTAAGGGCAGGGAAAGAGAAAGAGACGAAGAGAGAGATAAACGGGACGGATAATGTAAATAAGAGAGGAAGAGAGAGAAACGGAGAGGAAAGGGAAAGAAAAGAAAATGAAGATAAATTTGTCCTTGGGTGATTTTCTCTCCACACCATTGAACTCCATCCACCTCCTCCTCGCGTCCTCCTTTTCGTGTTCGAGTAATCTTCTTTTCTTTTCAAAGAGCTTGCCCAAGGCATGATGGCATGACGACGGAGTCCTCTGATAATATGTGAAGACACATCATCGCGGTACTGTCACGGAATGACTTTTAATAGCTTGCAATGGGACTCGATTCGTGCTTCCAGCCCCAGATGAAAGTTACCCGTGTAAATAGTGCTAAGTAAGATAATGAGCGCGCGCGCGAGGATCGCCCGACTCAATTGATCAGCGCCAAGCCCCAAGAAGGCATGGGCTTTCTCTCTTCATTTAACATCACATTCAAATCTTGGCTGATTTTTGTTTGATTTTCACTTTTTTGAAAAGGAGGGGAGGAAAGGAAGGAAGTAGGAATGACAAGAAAAAGGGACGTCTCCATCTTGACTTTAAACGTTCGGTTACCGAGCCTAAGTGGTGAAAGCGAACGGGTATTTACGTGCGATCAGTAATCTTCCTTGATAGCGGGATGGGTTGAAGCGATCATAGGGTGCTAACTGCTAAACGCTGCTATAGGGATAGGCGAGCACCAATTGCCCTTATAATGCCCTAATTTGTCATTGAATCTTCCAATTTTGCCATTTGTGGAGGGGGACGGTGCTTTAATGGTTAAAAAGTTCAGCCACAGTAAGTTTTTCCTCTGAGCAAGCATCCTCACGCGCATCGTGGAATAGTTGTCGCTTTCAACGGCCGCGGTAATGGCATCGAAATCGGCTATTTCGCTGATCGCAAGTGACAGCATTTGAATGAAAGATTCTCCCAGAAACAATGCCACTTAATTCAATGCAATAGACAGTACCGGCTGAGAGGTAAAGGTTCAGCATTAGCACATGAGTAAATTGCCAACATAAAGCTGTGCAGAGAAGCTGATAATTTCGCACACGCCAAGGCACTGCTGCTGCTGGAAGCGACACTATCCCTCGTGCTCTAAATGTCAATACGAATTAGAATTATTAAATTGATGTTATTATGAAATTAGCGAGCCCGTCTGCAATTTATTTCTCGACCAAACGTAATTACGGCCGAATTAGCTTACTTTGATGATGGGTCTCATTCGGCCCAGTGCACCAGACAGAAGCGGCGGGTCGGATAAACTCCTTCCTGCTATTTCAGGGCGCGTTTGTCCAATTATTTCCCGGTAATTTGCTTCGAAGAAGAGGCAGAGCAGTGGCGAAAAAGCACAGTTTTTATAAGGGCACCAAGTAAGAGCACTAGACCAGTATTCGCTCTTATTTTCCTTCTTATTTCACGCGTGTAATTCCCTCAGCTCCTTGAGCTCAAAACCCCTTCAAACTCAGACAAAAACAATCAATAATCAACCGAGCGCAGTTCCTATCTTCTTCTTTTTTCCTTTCTCCGTTTTTCCTTCAGGAAATCGACATTGCAAGGCAAAAACCTTGATGTGGTTTCAATGGAGCGCATAAGATACCGTTAGAATAATAAATGGAATCATTTAAGCTGAGCTAAAAGCTTGGAGTGTATTAGCTATCAGTACTTGAGTGGGGCTCTAATTGCACATGCCAGGTTTTCAAAATTCGACACTACGAGCAAGGCAGGTTCGCGCGCTTTTGCCGACCCGATTGCTCTTCTGATATCGATCGAATCGGTCTCAATCCGATCGAGCCCTCGAGCTCTCCATGACATACTTAGAAATTGTTAACTTCAAGAGGGATAGAGTAACTGCGCTCTACATGCACCGGGAGATAATATTCCTATCTATGGCTTACATTTTGGCAGTTTGAGAGTCAGTTATATCTCAAGGGAGTTTATGCTCCCTATCGAATAAAGAATGATTTTCACGCGGTGGCGGCTGGCGTGCACCACGCCTCGAGAATATCGTATGACCAGCAGGCGTGCGGGTCGTCTGCGAGACCAATGTGATCGAGACAGGCAGTGAATACGGATACGAATCATCTACGGTCTCCTCTTCCTCCTCATCACCGTCATCATGGTCCTAAAAAAGGATACGTTTCAAGAAATAAAGAGGAAATGTAAGCAGGGAAAAAGTAAACACTCTCACACACACGCACGCACACACACTCACCTACATGACGTGGCCCGGTTTTTTTTAAACCATTTTTTTTTCTCTCCTGGTGTGCCTGGAGCGAATTGTGAGTATCACGGGAGAGGCGATTTGGGAGTGAAGAGGAGAGGAAAGGAGACGATTTAAGCGAGGGGCTGAATACTAAACGGTAGGGTTATGTGGGCCAATGAATCGGCGGTAATAATTGCGAGGGCTATTGTGAGCATCCAACAGCACCTGTTCCAGGTGAATGCCGGAGAGAGAGCCCATTAATGGAAAGATACTGTCAGCCCGAGAGAGATGGGTAGCATCACACTACAATCTCGCTTAAACTCTCCCACTCACTCCCTCCGAAAGGAATAAAACAAAAACTACTCTCCATCTTCCTTTCTCTCCCTGTTTTAAATACAAAAATGAGAACAAAATCAAGAGGGGCTCGGCAGAGAGCCCGGTTCGATTTCTGAACGTGATAGGTAAATTTCAAAGTTAAAATGGCCCAGGCGGCCAGGATGGCAGACTTAATGAAGATTCTCCTGCACTTTATAGCGAGAGGATGAAGCATAAGGGAGGGTTTAATGGCGGAAATGGGTTAGCATCAGCTCCCATCGAACCCATTTATCCCCATCGCAGAAGAGCTAGAGAGGGCTGTTACCTCAAAACAAAAGTTTTTCATTACCCTTATCCAAATTACTTAGGGTAACATAATCGTGACCACCTTGCTTTTACCGGGCTCCGGTATCTCTTTCGAAGAGGGAAGATATCTGTCCAAGAAAAAGGGAGGATGGGGCTCTAAAAGCATCGAGAATTGATTGTGGTGGCGTCTGCCTCTTGGCTAATAGATTTAACATGGGTTCGAGACCCATGAAGAGGATATGTCTATGATCTATTGGTTATGCAGGAAGTTTGAAAGACTATAATGTTGATGTTGATGATTATCAGAAATTCATATGTTTTTGCATCACACGTTTAATGTCTAGATTAATAGGCCCTTTAAAGCCTATCAACAAAAGATATGATAGGGGTATTAATATAGATATACAGATAGATAATATAGTTTTTGTTATCCATTATAATGATGTGTCCATGTATACTAATCTACCTGTAGGGAGATGCTTGCCTAACTATGTAAATTATGAAGCATATTAATTTTATTGTATAGCATATCCATCCGATTTTAATTCGTTCGTTACACAATACAGTCAAACCTGTCTATAGCTACCGCCAAAGGGAAACACAAAAGTGGCATAATGTTCTGAAATGGTCACTTTTAACATGATTATACCAGAATATGTCAATTGTAGTAGAACTGTCACGTGATTGTGTTTTTAATTGAAGTTCACCCATTCAATGTGTGTTAAACGTTGAACTAGTGCTGTTTGCACAAACTAGAAAATATGAATAATACAACATTTCTTTAATGATTCAATAAATTTCATATAACTTGTTAAATTGGACATGTAGTTTATATTCTTTTCTTTTTTTAAATATATAATTTATTAGAGTATTTATGAGTATCACTCAAAATGAAAATTGCCTTTCTCGTTGTTCTAAAGAAATTAAACTATGACCGACAAAAACAATGGAGCATTACGTACCATAATGATAATAAGACAAAACACGGTAATCATTGGTATTTTCAACCTCGTCTTTTAAAATGCTATAACCAAAGAAAAGAGGTGAATTCTTTTCCAAATTGGAATCCTTTGAATGCCGACCTGTGTTCATCTTAATATACGCCCTCGTCGTCCACATCCGACAGTTTGATTTCAGAACGAGAGGGATGTGAGCTATATTCCAACCTGTGGAAACCCCATCAAGAAGCGATGAAAAGATATTTAAGTTTCCAGCCCGGATTAAGAAAAATACAAAATTGTCCCTACTACTGCCATCAAAAGTTGTTTTTTGGACAACTAAACTACCAGTGTACAGTATATACAGGTGCATAATTTCTATAAAACACCTTGATTATTTAAATTGAATAAAAATCTATATCTAGCTCGGTATATAAATTTATGAAATATACACAGGCATGGAAACCAGAATCTGATACTTGGCAACGCGGTTGGTAACAACATTATACATTATACATTTTGCGTTTAAATTGAGAGTCTGCTTTTCCGTACATTCAACGAATTCGTAAAATGTGTGATGACGCTTTTATTCACATTTTGCAACTTACAGAAGAGAAAGTAAATATAAAGAATCATAAATTGTTACAGATTTACGTGATCACAAAGTTTGTTTTTTTTCTGATTAAAGGTGTTTTCTTCTGCAGACTATGTATGTATCATTAACTAAGGTTAAAGGCTAGATAATAAGTTATATTGTTCGCCCAAAATATACAGCAATGTCAATTGAATTCACCTTAAAATCAAGTATGGATGAATTAAGAAAAGATGTATATAATAGGTATGGATAGTATACTGTGATGCATTAACCAAAATGCCGTTGATGGTGGATTAGAATATCTGCTGACTAATCGCTCTGCTTTTTACCATACGGCGGCGATGTTTTGCTGGTATTATACAAATATCCACCCTTTATTGTTTTATTGCTCGGTAGTTTTAATGGGGAAATATTCATGATGAGTAAAAGCGTATTTAAAAAAACGAACTAACCAGTCTACAATAAGATTAACTCATTAAAAGGACTGTTTCAAAACCACAGGATCTTTATGGGTTGAATAATTTTAGAATTGATGCCCAACTCAACCATTTTCTTTTTCTTCACGAGTATTCATACGGCAGTTATGCTGAAAAGGGACAATCATAATCATCATGATGACTTTAGTTAATATCAATACTATAAACACATAAATGCCCTTCAGAATAACATATGGTTATTTTGACCCTCAAGAGATTGGAGTCGTTTTACCAATGTCCCAACAAAATCGGTATTAATGAAACAGATAGTTTTTAGCAGGAGTGGTTGAACAGATCGATTGTTACGATAACATATGGTACAAGTAGTTCTATTTGAGTTAAAGCCTAACCATGCATTGTATTTGTTTTCCTTACTAACGCACAATTTGAAACAGTTAGTTTTACCAGTTAACTACATTTCTTAAAGCCATCTAGGACAGGAAGAACTTAGAGAAATATGTTTTGAAATGATTACTTTATACACCTATATTAAGTTTGCTATTCATAAACTGGATTATAATCAATAGTCCTTTTTCTGTTCATCCACACGTATAAGTCGATATACTATATGGCTTTATTTTGTATTGATTACTGATACAGACAACTCAAGAAATGTAGTAATTCAGCAAATGTTAAATGGTATTATATAGTATTTATAACCTTCAACACAATTTTATGTAAATGACATCAAATTTCATGATCCGGAACTTGTTATTTATGTTTGATTCCCCCCCTCTCTCTCTCTCTCTCTCTCTCTCCTGTTTTCCCTCTTTTCCTCCACTCTTTGTCTGGTATTACTTTCCTACTCTCTTCCGTCTTCTCCATGTTCTCCATCTCTCTATCGGGCATTATTTTATGATGAAGTTAAACTTCCTGCACATGTATGTTTGAACTTCTGTCATTTTTTTCATGTAAAATTGTTCTATGTTGTATCCACATTTTATGTAAAGATGTTTGTACATCCTATCAGGTGTGGGAAGGAAGGCCTGTGAGCCATGGACATTAAGTTGACCTGTTCCTTACCAAGGCCACCTGGTCGGGTGCGCAAGTGTCAAATTGTTGTATGTATTCAGTATGTCTTATGTACATGTACATTGCATATTGTTTCCCGATTTTGTTTCTTTTGAAAGTTCACTTCAGTTCAGTTCAGTTTATTATTTTTTTCTCAAGCATAAAAACAATATTATAATATATATCAAAAATGGCAAATATACATAGTAAGAAAAAAATGGAAACTACAAATGGTTTAAAAATAACTTGAATAGAGTAGTTCCCAGTCCAAATAAATAATAATACTGATTTAAGGAGCGTTGGCTTACTAAAGGATCCGTATTATACTAATCAGTTAAACACAGTCTAAGAACACCTTTAACAAAATAAAAGCCTATACCTCAAACTATCTGCCAAACTTGATGGCGTACAAAAGCCTAAAACAGCGTTGGGTTTTGAGACTTCAGTTGAATACGGGCCACTAATTCTTAAACCATGTTATGGCTTTGTGCCCTCTCCCTCCAATGCGCCTGTTCGAATTCGAACCACATATAGATAGGTGTATGTAGAGAGGGGCGTGATTTTCATCGTTATGTTAAACTGGAACATTTTAGTCGCATATGACCAAAATCTAAAGACAATGGAGGCTCAAATAAGTAATCGACCGTTTGACATTTATGATTGAAAGATATCCATTAATCGTGTAAAATTGAAGAGGGGAGCTGGGGAGCAAAGGACAATCCTGAAAAGGTCTAGATGGGGTTTAGTCTTAGTATAGCTATAACATTATTTTGACAATAAGATCATTGTATTGAATTTGCAGAGGGAGTGGTATTGCATTGCTATTATTTTCCTTTCATTTCCCTAATCTTGATTAAAATGGATGCCAAAAAATGGACTTCAAACTCGAAGAAAGATATAAGAGAATAATGTTATATCATTTAAGGTTGGGTTTATTTTTATACATCTATTATCATTACTGAAATGTCATAGCTGGATTCTATTGACAGGTGAAAAGAATTATGGCATCTATGATCCACCCAGTATTAAAACCCCACTAGATATATCGGATCGTTTGTATAGAAACGAACAACACCCATAAGCGGCTATCAATTTATTTCGCAACGTCAAGATATTTGTTTTTGGCAGATTATCAAAAATATTGATTTTTCAGGAAGAACAACAAGGGTCGTTTTTCAATTCTTTATTACGTGCAAAATAATATGTACAAGGTTTGTCTCACTATTCTTTTGACAATGAATTAAACATTTAAGTTCTTGATGGTGGCCGCAGTGAGGGCCGACGTCCATTTTCTTTATATATATTTTCAGTTATAATCGCATTTATGACGAAACATGAAAATATGAATCTCATTTTACCTAGGGGATCCCATCACAAGGCCGTGGGAACAGTACGATCACGCCAACTTCCACTTATGAGCAAATAATATGGTGGTTATCACCCGACGACATAAAGGCGACTATCCATTATTTATCATCGTTTTAAAACCTGGTACAATAGAGCTCAACCTTCAAGAAAACGATGTTTATGTATCGCTTGACTAACTTGTTCGTAACTTGAGCATTGTCAATCAAGGTGGGTGTATTGTTGCCAGTAATTGAAAAAATAAATATTAATCAGCCGTTGATGATCATTCTGTAATGGAGATTCCCTCGACTTACAAAGGGCCAATATTTGATTAGTTAAAAAGCCACCGTTAACGCTTTGTAAATAACCATGATAATATACAAACAGATGGTTTTATGTAGGAGAAGATAGTTCAGTGGCACTCGTTCACAATGATCCTACCCTTTCGATTTTATAAATAATTTATTAACAAAACAAAGGAACGTAAATATCGTTTTGAATTCTAAAAGCCGTATGCAATAGCTGAACTGTAATTGTATTTGAACATTCACCAGAGCATTAAGTTCAACATAATGATTAATGGAATTTAATCATAGTTCATTACTTAACCTGCCCCTCGTTAAGATGCAAGATATTATAAAAATACAATTCCAGTATCAAACAAAAACGGATTTAATAAATTACAAAATATATATTACTCAAACGATTATGGAATGTCTCATTCATTGCAATTTCATTGGGTTCTCAATTTCAATTAACTAGATAGGCATATTGTAGTTAAGTTAAAGCTTTCTCGTTTTGTTTGTTTGTTTGTTTTTAAATTTTTATTTTATTGTGATGTTAATGTCATTATGTAAAACGGTGAACCAGTATTTTTGCGTGAAATACATTTATATGGTTTATGACATGTACGGATGAAACGTGACAAATATAGAGTCATCAACCAATCTTGACAATATTGAACCATGACTTAAGAAATTAAATGAAAATAAATCAACGAAAGGTAGAAACTTAAGAGCGTTTTTGGTACAAGGTAGGTGTTTTTTTAAGAATTTACCAACATACACACACATACACACACGCACACACACGAACACGCTCGCGCAAACGCCCACACACACAATGCACACGCAAATACACATACGCCGAACACCAAACACTATTAAACACCCTGTGATCTTGTCGTTGGCATCAGTCAATATGGCGGCAGTTGATGGGGGCAGCCAATCGGTCTCTAATAGGGGAGTCAGGGGCGCTAATAATACTTTCATCACGCAGGTTACAGCATCATGATTGCCCCCAACTATTCAGCCCCCCCCCCACCAATCTTCTAAATCGATCAATGTTTCTATGTGTTGTGTCACCGCCCAGGCAATAAGGGGACGCCAATGCCAATCATTCTACAAATTGCGGGGTATCTATAACTTCATATACTCTTGACGACGCCGCGCCCATGCAATAAGAATTTTCCCGCCAATTTTCATTTTATACCCATCACACCTTTCCTGCCCAGGTAGAGCTTTAAATTGAGACAACCGGTGCCAGGGGTATAGTAAGGATGGGATAAGCTACAGGGGTTCTGACAGGGACATATATTTTTAACAGATAATGTTTGTCGACTTCATCAGTCCGATGCTAAACTAAGTTTTAGAAATTGAATTTTGCTCTAACAATAAGGACTTAAGATGGGGAAAGTTCAAATCGAAGAGATTGCATATTCTCTTTCATGGTATACTATGTATTAACATCATTCGACCATTAACACAGTTTTAGAATGAACTGTCAGGCGGTGAGTAAAGAAGTCTCAAATAATTAGTACGAATATCAAGTTTTAAATGTTACTCTTTCCATGTTCAATGTAGTCTTTATGAAAGTATAGGCCATGTGAATATAAAGTTTTGTGGAGTAACCACTTTATACAAAATTGTGAAATACTTTATATGAACTCTGATATAAAATATGCGACGTTACATTAGAAATGATAAGATTTCTACAGAACAAGCGGGGAATAACAAACTGGTATTGCTAATGTTCAAAATTATTATGAAGCATCGTTTAAACATTTCTTTTAAAACCAATGTGTATGCTCAGAATTGTTCTTTCTTCTTAAACTAGCTGGTTCAGACTTTCCTCTGGCCCTGAGACGTATATTACTATTATTAGAATGGTAACGGAATCAAATGCTTTATCAAGATCATATATAACTCGTGAAATGCGAAAGTTGGCAAAGGGATGCTTTTCTAAGATATTATAGTACAAAGTGTGAAATTATACAACTTCGATATGAAGGTTTACAAGCATGTTCTCCGCTTGGAGGTCAAAAAGGGGGAGGTTCCTGTACCCATTGACCCCAATCATTATCTCCAAATTATGGTGGTGATAGCGGTATGAGAAGCAGATAGATGTGCCCCATCTTCCCCTAATCGAGCTAGAGAAGGGTTCGCTTTCTGTTACCTTATGTTCCCATTGATTGAGTGATAAGTGCGGCGTTTTGTGCGTTAAGCCTCCGTTACCGCCCATCCAATAAGTACGCCATTTTCGCTAGAAGGCGCCATCCAGCATGTTTAAGATCCCCGGGTACTTTGAGGGGGTGGGAGGGGTTTTTCCTTAACTTTGGCTTTCTAAGCAACCGTTTTGCATGCTTACTTTATTAGTTGGTTAACCTTGATTGGTCAATCAATTTGTGGCATAATAGTAATTGTCAGCGCATTCTTCACATAGTAATGTAGATCTCTCACTAAAAGTTCTGGTTATCATGGTTATTCATCAAATTATAGAAAGAAGGAACAAAACCGTCCATAACAAGACTCTACACCTTATAGTATTTTTGTCAATAATGCTGAATGATCTAAGCAGTTCGACACGTTTATTCAATTTTGTAGAAAATTTTGATTGCTTAAAAAAAAAATAATACTATTCTTCTCTTTTCAAAATCAGATCTCAACAGAATATAGAACTCATGAAAAAGCTTGGAAAAAATAAACATCTCAACAAAAATGTGAACAGGGGGTAATCAATTTTCATTTTTGAATATCTTAAACAAAATTAAGGTGAGAAACTTTTAAACGGGTTAAACAAATTATATTCATATTTTATACACATTTTCCTCTCAGTCACCATTATACCTCTTTGCTCCTTTCATAGAAACCTCATATAGCCTCCCGAGTTGTCCATTTTAGTCCGCCTCCCCCCCCCCAAGTGGTTGATGTAGAATAAATACTGATTACGCCCCCCAATCGGTATCACTGCCATACCGCCATTTCCGCCCCTTCATTACCCGCCGCATATAGGGGCGCGAAGAAAACGCGCGAGAAATTAATAAGACATGCACGAGCCACCTATTGGTGTGCTCTATAGAGTGCATCCCTGTTCTCAGGGTCAAGAATGAGAGGTAGTCTTACCACCAGACCCGAGGTTCGTGGTCCGAAGACACGGAAGATGAAACAGATTAGATATACAAACAAGAAAAAAAGCCAAATTAAGCAGTTTGGAAATTGCTCTATACGAGAGTACAATATATTTAGATTGATTTTAGGGCCATGCATCTAAATGTGATTCGTGTTTTATTTCTATACACCTATGAATTGCTAAGAACAATAATGCGTAGCCTAAATATGTATTTTGAAATGTTGCTTGATAAATAAATGCATCCTTTACAAAAAGGCATTACTGAAATAAGATGTAATACAGGGTGTATTTTCATGTTCATTCAACAATGTTTCCTTGATGGTATACGTAACGTATGCCATAGTTTGTATTTGAGAAGTTTCAATATTTTGTGTTTAAAGATCTTGTAGTTATAAATACTTTTCGAGAAATTTCGAAATACGTTAGCTTAGATTTTATGATCTAATCTGTCCCAATGGAAAATAATTTGTGACAACTAGAAACGTATTCACTAAACACCAAGTTCAAGAAACAAGTTCACTGAAAGTATAGACCTTCACAATAGCCATTTAATTTCAACCCCGTCTCTAAATAGCTGTTGTGATATTCGTACAGGTATCTTTTGTGACATTCGTAAGGTACGTAAAGGGGCGAAGCAAAAGCATTATCATCATTTGCGTGAGATGCATTGGAAGAATCATTCGATATCATGAAATCTAATTGTAGAGGTGTTGTGGACTAGTAAATAAGTCACCCGACTGCAGATCACAAGGTACAGGGTTCAAATCCCAGCCCGACACTAATGTCCTTTGGCAATACGTTAATCTACATTTGCGACTCTCCGTCCAGGTATTTAATGGGTATCCGGTAGGATGCGAAAGTCAAATGTAGTTTGCTCAACATGGTGAGCGTCTGTAATATGACGACTGGCTGGAATGATCCCCAGGAAGTGGAGAATGTGCATACATTGTGTGCGGCCAAGCCTAAATCAGATGACCGGGGTAATAGTATATCTGTAAAGCGCTTAGAGACATCGTTGATGTATTGAGCGCTATATAAAAGTAGAATATTTGTATTCTATTATTATGAAAAAGAGTCAGTTGCTTTGAAATCAGACTACGAAATGAAAAAGCAAACCTGAAAGAGATGCATGCATGTTACATTCAGATGGCAACTGGTTTTTCTGAATAAGACCGATGATAACATGATTTTTGCATTTGGTCCTAAAGGTCATATTTACCAAAATATAATGCAGTGTGACATGCCTGCCCTTCACCTCATCTTGTGTATAAAAACAGAAAGAGAACAAGAAAAGGTAGACTACATATTGATTTTCAAATACCCTGGTAATGGGGAAAATGACTTGGGATGTTTGGTCAATTTGAGAACTTACTTTTCGGAATCTTCCCTGGAAATACAAAACGTAGGAATACTCTTTGATGTATATAGGGTGGTGTACTTGTGCAGCTTTTGATCTAAGTTTAGCAGACGATTCAGCCGATAAGTGCGGTCTCTATAGGGTGTGAATTGGTTGATATTGCGCCGAAAGTTTGGCTTGATGGTACAGGCGCCAGGGCGGGGAAAAACAGGGAAAAGGTTGGATTAGTTGATTGATCTACATGCAGACGGTCGAATGTGAGAGACTGTATGTTAACCTATGGATGAATGAATGGCGTGGTACAACGTCGAATAATAAAGTCGAATTTTCTCAAAAGTCGCCCTGTTATTCAAGGGTCGTTTTGGGAGAAGGTCCAAATGTAAATCGATCGCAAATAATTTTAAAAACTCGGCTTAAGGTCAATTTCCTTAACGTATTGCATTGTTCATACAAATCATATTCGGATGACGTTATGTGCCATTATCACGGCTACATATTTCACTAGGTGATGTGTTGGGTTATTACATTGCCCGATGGATTTATGATAGTCTTTGTTGCTATTTGAAATTTTCTTGAAAGTTTATAAGAAGGTAACTGTAGAGTGGACAGCCCCAGCTTCTTTTTTTTTTCTCTTTTTTTGTGATGCGTTGTATATAAAAGACAAAGATAAATTTGGAATCGTAGGAAACCTCGTCAACATAATGTTTTTTGTGAGAGGTATACCGCCCTTTTACCCTTTATCTCTTGTTATAGCTATTAACTCAAGTTTCCGGTCTCCGGTTTTTTTCTTCTCCGATTGATGTTATTGCCATAACAATAATGTGCACCATACATAAATGGGAGATTTGTGAAAAAGGGGTGCCACGATGATAAAATGGTGGAAATGCATCGACATAAATATATATCGCCGGCAGAAATGTGCCCATATACATTACTAAATTTGAAAAATATATACAAACTTCCACAAATACATCAGAGCAGAAAACTATTGATGGTCTTTTTTTTTAAAGGATACTTTTATATGAAATGAGGGTTGTAGACTAAACGGAAAATAAAGATGATGATACTGTTACTCCTATACAAAGAGAATCGTAGCTTTGAACCGAAACAAGGACACAAAATATTTGGTTGTAAGCAACAGAGAAAAAAAAAGAGAGAGAGAAAGGGAGAGAGAGAGGAGGTGGATACGCAAATCTTTCGGTGAAATACCGAAACCATCATAATGCAGAATAAGGCCCCCAGGGCGATTTTGCTCTCCAATACGAACCAATTTCGATTCTCTTATTCTTATGCTTTAGCATGCCTTCCCCATGCATACACGTACATCCCATAAATTGGACGGCCCCATCATTTGCCATTTGTGCCTTAAAACCATCCTTAAATTGAATTCAAGGTACGGTTAAGTGATTGTAAACGTTCCGAGCTAAGATTTCTTTGCAATATCTCTCTCAGACAAGCCACTGCTGATCATTTACGAGTCCAACCTTCCATGTCTTGTCTGCTGTTTTTCCCGCGTAAATTTCTACCTCTCTCCATTTTAAGGGGTCACGTGAACGGTCGGGACCTTTGATCAATTCGGGCTGATTGTTTAATTGAATACATAGAGATTTCTCCTTTCTCTTTCCCTTCATCAATATTCCGTTTTCTTCTTCGTTTCTTTCTCCAAACTTGATTTAGTAATGTTTCTTTTGACCTGTAAATCCATTTACCTTTTGGTTGGACCGTTACACGATTAAGGGTAAAATCCCTCCACAAAACAATATCTACTTTCTGTGCAGTTAAGGGAATTAAGACATTAAGAACTGAGTATTATTTTTATAATTATTATCTGAGCAAACGGTCCAATTTAAAAAAATCATGTAATATTCTTGAAAGAAATCATGTTTTGATTTGTTGTAGTATCATTTTATTTTTATAGTAACTTCGGACATTAATGTTTCCTTTGTTGATAAATATTCTTCCTCTTTCCTTCTTATTCATCCGCTTTTTCTTTTCACTATCATATTATAAGAGGCTGCCTCGATTACTTCATATTGCTTTTTCGTTTTTATTTCCTTAGCTGACCTAGTTTTAAAAAAGAGATATCAAGTTTTCCTCTTTTTTCTTAAAGTGCAACATCATATCAGTGACCGGAAGGTGAGTGATTATTCAACTTTCGAAATACATGAATCATATTCTCATCATCATGATCATCTGATCATGCAAACAATTACTGCAGAAAACTCTTTGTGTATCTTAAGTAAGAACATTACCATGACGAAAGAAAGTTGTCTCTTTCTTTCTTTCTCTCTCACACATTCCGTTTTTCTTCAGTCATACATCTTTTGTGCCATAATTGTACTTACATTATCTCAGAAGTCATATTTAGTTCACATTCTTCGACCAAAGTCTTCCCATTATTCAATTCTAATATGTCTAACGAGAATAAAATCATTGTCCCTTTTCTTCCGCCCCTCCCCCAATTACCCTTTCGCGACCGGTAAGAAAATTCAAGTCACGATGAAAGCGACCTTGACAATGCCAGCTAAACATTTTCATTTCCTGCTCGAAACATTTGGGCCAAGAAATTGAAAATGTATTTTGCATCCGACCACCCAGCAGTTCCTCCTCGAATACCATGTAATTATGATAAATGTGGTCAGCGCACTTAATACATTAATATTCCATTATCTCTCCCCCTTTATCCGATGAGGTTGGATAATGACCAATCTATTGATCTAACAAGAAGAAAGGAAGACTAGGAAGAACATTTATATTTTTAGGATTTACAGAGAGCCTAATGGACAAGGATAAAGAAAGGAGTGAGAGGGGGAAAGACAGAGAGAGGAGAGGGGAAGAGGATTAGAGAGAGGTAGGGGAGAGCAAGATTTAGGAAGGAAAGGGAAGGAGAGTGATAGAGAAGGATATTAATGGATGGTACTTGCGATGGAGATGTTGATGTTGAAAGTGAATCAATTTCTTCCATTTCACCATATTACCCGTCTCCTCGGCCAATGGCTGTTCTTTATATAGATGATGATATCAAAAAATTAATTGAGATAATAGAATAAAACTTTCATGTGACGAGAGGTTTAGATGTTGACACAGAATTTTTTTAAAGCATTATTATTAGTGTTGCGAAGACTGTTACGATTCTGAGGAACATAAAGAGGAAGATATTTTTTTCTTCTCTAGACGAAACACTTTCATTTATGTTCATTAATGACCTTTTAGACTAAACCTAGAAAGGTATGCGAGAAATAAGAACGAAAATTCCTTACTTAACGAGGTGAATGGATGTGTTGCTAAGGCTCTGTTTAATAACAAACTGGAATTATATCTTGTAACCCGGAGTGTATAATCAGTATATTAGTATTACACTTGTCTTTAATTACATCTCAAATGAGAAATAGAGATTGCCTGCTTCAAATAATGTCTTGATTCTATTGTTCAAATCTACATCGCGTCTAAAAAGGCACACAAAGATCTCCTGCAAACTTCCGAAAAGTATATACACGGCTCTTTGTGGACGATCACGTATCATACTCGGAAAATCAACGTGAATTTAAATTAGAGTCGCAAGAAATAAGACATACTTCTTCATAAAGAAAACGATTCTTTTCCGCAAAATTGTCTTCAAATGACTTGAGCGTGTAACTTGTCAAGATTGCCTTATTGCAAACATCTTTTCAACTTATATTCTGCAAAAACTGCGTCACTTCATTTGGTTGGAGAAACATTCATCGTGTAAACTTTCATCAGAGTAATGAAGTAGCGATATTGCCGAGAAGAAGAGACTATCGCCATATATTGGGGGAAACTAAGCGAAGGAGCAAGATTGCACTTCTCAAGTAAATTTCCATGATTTTCTTGTCCAATTTAAGGCACATGAGCACTTTCAACATAAATCAAACTGAAGTAGATTTGACATCCTGAAATTTTCAAGTTGATTGTCAGAATATTAAAGTCGTGAAACTGCTTTACAAAATTATGTGCTGGCAAAATACGGCTCCGCAAAAAACACAAAGTTTGAGGAAGGAAAATAAGCTCTCATTACTTGTAATGTTTCATGTTTTAATGTAAACAGATTCGAAGAGCCAGAAATTATTCTACCATTGCTTCGTTATCTTTGCCAATGCTGCCTTCATGGTATTGGACCAAATGGCACCTTAATCATAACGTAACTGGATTATTATCCCTATAATGTATTTTAATCGACATGGTTTGGGTTATACGATTCAAATTTAGGTTAAGGGGTAGGATGAGGTGTCTTCATGCCCCCTACTCTCTCTCTTTCTATCTCTCTCTCTCTCTCTCTTTTCTCTCTTCTTCAATCATACTCTTTTTCAGCCTCTCTTTCTCTCCCTCTCCCTCTCCCTCTGTCTCTCTGTTTTTGTTTTGATCTCTAGCATTTTCTCTTCTTTCTGCTCGTATGTCTCCATCGCTTTCCCCCTCTCCTTGTCTTTTCATCTCTAGCATTTTCTCTTCGTTCTGTCACTTACATATACCACCCCCTCTCTCTCTCTCTCTCTCTCTCTCTCTCTCTATATATATATATATATATATCACTATCTCTCTCCCTCTATTTCTTTCTCTCTCTCTCTCTATCCGTCTATATATATCTCTCTCTCTCTTCCTCCTTTTCCACAATATGTCAGTGTAGGCTGTATAATATGTCTTGAGGCCGGTTACTTTGTTCTAAGCAATACATTGACAATACAAGAGTTCCTCTGTGATATCATTTAATGTGATTGTGTGTGGAATGAATCTAAACATTTTCATTTGTCTTACAGTTTGTTGTGTCTGTTGCGTGCTAGACATACTACTGAGTCGTTGATTGAACAAAGGTCTAACTCTAACGAGAAAAACGAGTGGAAAAATGTCAATATAGAGAGTAAAAGGAATGCCAACTGGGCAAGAAGAGAGAGAGAGAGAGAGAGAGAGAGAGAGAACCGGTAATGTTATACGAATGTCTAGATCGAAGTAGCAAACTAGCACAAAATGATGTATTTTCCTTCGTAAATACTCATGAGCAATTAAGCGACAATTCCACGATTCTTCAAAGAAGAAACCGCCCTAGCGTCTTGAATTGGAGAGACAAGGCACACTAATTTGAGCTATCTCCTTAAATGCATGTACCCATGAACACTGTCCGATGCGATACAGTCTTCGATCAGGGTAAATTTGTCTTAAACTCTTGTTTCCGAGGTCGAGCAGCAGGCAATAAATTGAGGCACTCTTTCTCTCCCTCACACACACACACACACACACACACACACACACACACACACACAGGCGCACCCACACCCACACACATCAGTGTACTTGCGACTCCTACCCTGGCAAAAATCCCTCGATTTGTCCCTAAATTGATTGGAATAAGAACAGAGAGGGGAAGATGCTCTGTTCATTTTCTAAACTGCCGATAGATTGTGATTAAGTGTGCCTTTAGGTACAAACCAGATAAACGATCATCATCCCCGGCACTCGTCGCGAATAAAGACATACCCTTTAAACTCATCATCCCCGTAATCAGTGCAAATCAATGATTCGGAATTATGCGCGCGCAAGCGATGCTCCGTTCCTCCGCCAAATTTCTTTGGACAGACAGCGCAATTTTATAGCCGGTTCTTTTTTTTTCCCCGCGCTAAAGCAATTTGGTGTCCCCTTTAGTAGTACAGTAATTCAACTGATCTTCTCGGGCAGTGAGTAGCTATCAAGAAGGTTCATTTCTGCTCGAAAAAAGGCCCCGAGGAAAATTTGAGATGGAATTAAGGCTAGGAGTCTCTAAAGTGGTTGTAATCGTTTCAATTATCGTCTGGAAGGAGGTGGATGCTTCGTCAAAATGATTAGCCCGCGAACAAGAATCAACGCTGGCGTATAATCCGCCATGAAGATCATGTGATTAAAGGCAATCTACGAATAGCTGTATGCTCTCCCGTACTCTTTAGACTTGCAGTGAAGACTTGGACTTATACGTATATGTATTAGATGAAAACGGTCTGCTTATGAGGTAGAGTGTAGACAAAATGAAATTATTCTATAAAACAAACGCTTGAAACGGATTTGAAAACTTTATACAGAATTGTACAAGGGATAGAAGGGACGATTTAGAACGAATTAATTATAATAAAGAGAGAGTAGGAGGTGAGGAAAGTTTTCAGATAATGCACAGAATGTATTAATCTATTCATTTATGAGTGGTTGATTGGCCGATGTATTTGCCGGATCTGACATGTTAAAGAGCTTACGGAAAACATGACATCTCTTTTATGATAATATAAAGTTCTAATAAACATCATTCCCCAAATATGATTATTCCTGAAAATTCTAAAATGTTTTGCAACTCTCTTCCCTCTTTCTATGTCCTCAAATTTTAAATTCCTTATCTTCACCACACCTACAAAGAGTTCATGATAAAATAGAGATGAGGAAATTTGACTTTGAAATATATAAATTATCCAAGCATTTAAATGAAAAGAATCGCAATCAGCATTCAATATGTGATTTCTTTGCATGTGCAGAAAAACATCATTTCGTATGTTATTAATAAACATATCACACGGTTATGGATACAAAAACAAAGTCCTCGGAGAAAATAGGATTATAAGATTGTTTCATCCTCCTATATTACTTCTAAATAATGTATTTGCCAGTGGGTAAATAGCCGATTTAGAAGACATATTTTTTCTCTACAAATTTATTCGTTAGGAAAGATTCGCTTGATAATGATTCATCCTGAGTGGATCCGAGTAAACTGAAGTTCCCGGCTTTTTCAATCAATCATCTTCATCATCTTCACCATTAGCGTTCTGAGAGCATCGTCGATTGGAGGGGGGAGGAAGCGATCCAAATTACAATGATATTATTCCTTTACCGTCATTTTGGGTGATGTAATGATGAATTTGGCAAACAAATGTGATTTTTTGGAGAGGAGGGAATCAGTGGGCGAGATGAAACAATGTATAATAACGACTGAACTCTGAGTTGAGTATTCCTTCCTTTCCCTCTGATCGTGTACAATATTTTGTTGCAATATAATTTATTTTGCAATGTAGTGAATGCAATTCTCCTGGCAATATTATGATATTGTGAAATGCACGATGACGGTGTCTTTAATAGCACTCTCATGCTCTGTTATTCATGGAATGGAATCACACTAGAAGTGCAGAGAACATAGAGGTGTGGGAAACGATGCAATCAACCTCCGAGCTTGGAGAAGATATCTTGATAGATAGATAAATAGAATCACACCCTCATCAAAACCACATCTACAAGAATCGAAGACGCTGTAAAAGAGAGAAAATAGAGTTAAGTATTAAACAGTCTTGTGTGGAGATTGGTTCTTTCATATACTGTTAAGTCCAACACCTAATATTTCTTGTCCTCGCGTTTCAGGTTTTCTTAACAGAACATATCGATTATTCAAAACTAATGATTATCATTATTCCGGTATTTTCTTGGCTCTTGTTTTCACCACATTAACTTTAGATTTCCTTTCGCGCCTAAGTAGGACTACTGTCCGTTAAATTTGGCCTCCATTGCGCATGCAAGCATTAACCTCAACCACCACTCCTGTAAAAACAATCCTTTTCCTCGTGTACTGTTTGAAGTTCAAACTACGATTGGTAATGAATAAATCGATGGTTCTGGTGAATGGTAAGTGTCTCAAATCGCCGGGTAATTGCTCGCCCTCACTTTGATGTATTAACGTTTTCATCCTGGACACGGTGAAAGGATGGGAGAGGAGGAGGGGGAGGGGGTAGGGTGCTGCCCCTTTGCGTCTCCATCCCCCTTCACAATCTTTAAATTATTGATGTTTTCATCGTGAGTGGATGGGCGAGGAGGAATCTAATGCCCCTTTATGTTTCACATCCCACTGCCATCCCCTCCCGACCTCTGCAAAATAAGTTCATCTTCAGCTGGCACTGCACATGGCGCAATTTTAATGGTTCAAACATGCAACCTGTTTGGTGCATTATGAAGTAGATGTAAATATTTGTTTCTTTACAATCCTTGAAATCGTTCGTTTTATAGTTTATAATTTTGTTTATAATTAAAAACGCCTTGATTGGAGGAGTTTCTATTTTATATAATGGTAAATATATTTTCTTTCATTTTTGTTTTCCTTTTTTTCTTTGGAGGTGTTGTCCTCTAAATTCCAAATCAGCTTACTTTACCACCCTCCTTCATCCTCCTTCTGTTGCGACCTGACAGTCTCATCACTTTTCATCACACAAATCATCTTTTCATCTATCAACAAGGACATTATCCTTATATTACCTGAACATTTTATCATCTTAAATGATTTCATACTAGGATGCGAGGGGAATGATACCCATTCTCTTAAAGATAAAGTTGAGTTCTGGACATACGATAGCAATGTAAGTGAAACACTTGAGAAAGGTCCATTCCGTAGTACATGTACATATGAATAAAATCGCATTGCAGTGAACAACACTAAAATCAGAAATAGGTACGCGGGACTACACAAAAATGTTGGGTCCGAACGCTGAAGATATTTCTAGTCATGTCTCGAATATCAGAGAATCTAAAGAGAAACCCTTTTCAGTTGATTTTCTCTTATGATATTATTATTGTAATATACAAAGGAGGAGAAAGCTCGCAAAAAATATTTTTCACATTTCCAGCGCGCAACCTCCTCTTTAACCATTTAGACTTGGCGGGAATTGGAGTTGCATTTGATGATGAAAAGTGACGCTGGTTATCCTTGCCTGGTTGCCTGAACAGGAAATAAGGAAAAGGTTAGAGTGGAATAAAGCATATCATCAAATGATAGCTAACAAATCAACTTGAAGCTAAGGATTTCTGTGTACAAAAGGACAAGGGAATTTATCCCTTCGTGTGGTTTGATTGCATTACTGCTGCTTTGGAATAATTTTTCACCTTCGTGCTGATTTTCTGTTATGTTTTCAGTTCTTTGATCTGAGAAAGAAAACATTTTTGGGGCGATAATGTCACTTTTATAGGGAAGAATGTGTGTATGTGGGTGTGTGTTTATGTGTGATTTGTGTACCTTGTCAGTATGTTAATAGTGTTAAACCTAATTCTGCTAATGATAATATGATAATTCGTTGTAACTTCCAGCGGTGTAGCATACGATAGGTTATTGGATTTGGTCTAACTAGGTCTGACTATAGGTGGACGAAAATCGAGATGACAGTATTGTAGGAGCATCATTCCCCGCCCCTTTCTTTTTTTCTCTCTCTCTCTCTCTCTCTCTCTCTCTCTCTCTCCCTCTCTCTATCTGTCTTCTCCTCCTCATTTAAAAGGTACCCCCAAAAATGAATATTTGCCATTAATTTGTTGGGGAGTTGTCCTCTCCTGTCACCTGGGAATGCATCACTTTTAATATGACTTCCAAGGCATTTGTTCTTTGTTTATATTGCTATACACCAGTGACAACAATTATTACTTCTTACGACTACTACTATTACTACTTCCACTATTAGTACTACCACTTCTACTACTACTACTACCAGGGGCGTACGCAGGATTTTTTCCAAGGAGGGGGTTTTAAAATATTTTGCTCC
>BEXV01000329.1:55944-75457 GCA_003118195.1 Hemicentrotus pulcherrimus | reverse complement strand
CCCCCCCCCCCCTGCGTCTCGCCTGGGTTAGACAGAAGAATATGGAGAAAATATTTAACACGCTAGCTCATAAGCAATTACTAGGAATGATGCAGAAGATCTACGTAAACAAGTTGGCAACATAATTTAGCACGTTCCCAATTCCTTGTACCTCGTTTTTGTGTCATTCTGCTTATTGCTCCGCCATCTGAATTTGATCAACTTAAACTAAATCGACAAGAAGTGACTCACTAAAAGAAAACGAGCTCTAACAAATTGATTACGATCGCAGCTTTTATTAAATACCGACTCTTTATAGCCTAAGCCTCGGATGATGAGTCAAACATCTTTATTAATGGGTGGGACTACACAGTGACGTGCGCCTCAATATGGCAGAAGGAAAATAAAAAGCCGCTATAGTTAAAGGGAAAAGGGGGAGAAAGTCCTATTATATATGCAATTTATCAATCTTTTTCGCACTTCCGATCGTTTTCTGATCGCTGGGGACGGTCACTTTATTATTTCGATGATTTTCGGCAAGTGAGAAAAAGATTATCTTCGAGGTGTTATTGGGCGGTAAAACAGTGTTTGTTTGACGTAGTGAGGGACTTCTTAGGATACTGTCAACCCAAATTGGGCAGAGCGGAAGGAGCTCCTACAATTACTTATATTTTATCATCCAAGAGATTCGTATAAAGAGACATATGTCATATATTCAATGAAATCAATTATCATGGGTCCAAGTTAGTATAGGAGTATATCATAGCTTTACAACATCGAGCATTCAGACTTCAGAGAACCCCCGTCTAGCCTATTATATGGTAAATTGTTATTGTTTTGTGTTCTTTCATTTGATTACATTTTGATAGTATCATTACCGAGATTGATAGAATAAATAGAGTTAAAGCTGTCTTAGAGACCACATCTTTGTGAAGGGCTTCTCTCTATTGTGCTCACCCATTTTGACTCCCTCTAAATGGAAGTTTGTAAATATTGAGGGGTCTGTCTATAAAAAGAAAACATGCCTATACAGTGTCCACTTTTCGCGTTTCCATTGTTTGGCCTTAATAGGCAGGTTTGAATGTATTTATAGAAAAAAACAAATTTGTAAAGTGAACTAGCAAAATAAATAACCCAATTTGGCCGGCAATACCAGACCACCAGTATCATTATCACTCAACACCATTCTATATCTACTACTACTACTACTACTACTACTACTACTACTACTACTATTACTACTACTATTACTACTACTACTTCTACTACTTCTACTACTACTACTACTACTACTACTACTACTATACTACTTCTACTATGCTACTACTACTTCTACTACTACTACTACTACTACTACTAATATGAATAGTACAACTACTTCTACTAATGAAAATCATACTTTCATACTACTTCAAATGTTAGTAATATCAATAATGACAATTATAATAATATTAATGATAACGATGATTCATTATGCATGTTTCCATCTAGAACTAAATGCACACACATTCTTAACATTAGTCTGTATGGCTGTTGATTGGACTGATGCTAGATCATTTTAACTGCCATCTGACTATAAAAGATAGCTACAGGATAACAAATGTTTTTTGACACTTCAGTCGCAATCAAATCACAACTACAGATTTCAAAGGACTTCGGAAGACCCATCAATTCAAACGTTTAGAATTTACTTTCGGTTTCTCGCAATCATCGTGTCCAGGGGTGAGGGGTTATGTGTGTTTGTGGGGGGGGGCTCAGTCCTTGTATGTTTGCCTTCAACAATAACTCAGTCAACATGTTCTGGTAAATGGTGATGAGTCAAGCTCCGCGGTAAGCTAAATGATGTATCAATACTGTTTTCGATAATATTGCATAACATTTTGGGGGTCGTTATCAACATGCCGGTCATTCCCCGCCCCATCCCTCAGCCACCCCCTTCCTTTCAATATAACTCGCATCTACGTTCAGAGGCGTAGCGTGAGCCCAGCTATTGGGTGGGGGGGGAAATCGGTTGCATGGAGGGCATTCGTCTTAAAAGTGGATGTTGATATGAATTTACAAGCACACCGATTATAGGGATGGTGTAAGAGGGGTCCTTTAATAATCTTTAAAAAAATTATATTTCTTTTCTTCCTTTATTTTCCGTTCGATGGGACGGGGACACGTGCCCCTGTACCCCACGGAGCTACGCCACTGTTTGGCTTCCGTTGAAAGGTTAAGGGCAACCGACATTACCAGAGAGTACACGGCTCGACAAAAATCCACATCCAGCACACCACTTTTCATCACCGGCCTCCAGTCGGGCTATTATGCTTCGGTCATTAGGGATAACTTCAGCGCCTTGATCTTGTACGCCCCTTTGCACATTACCCTTTTAAAAGGATTACCTGTCCCACGTCCGTAACACACACTGTAAATTAAACGCCAGCTATTAATGTCAACTCTAAATAAAGTATTTGAGCAGATACATCATCGCTTGGGGTGTACGGGAGTCGAAGGAACTCGAGGCCGCTCCGCGCGGGTCGCTGGATCGCCTCCTGAGACCATTTTCTGTAACTTTGCTGGTCCTCCAATATCGGACAGTGGTATGCGGGAGTATAATTCTGGAATATAGGCTTACTTTTCTTTAAATAAAGTTCCGTTCATCTTGATAATAAAATAGATATTGGTTCTCATGAAATTCTTTGGTATAATAATGACTGTAAGCAGCCATTATGAAATCAATTTCTTTTTATTTGTGTTGCTCATAATGTTTATCATCATTTTGTTTCCTCAATGTTTTCCTATTAATTGAAGTGGGCATTTTTTTTTTATAATAATAGTTGCTTTTTCAAGAAAGCATTGAAATTACATTAATGAATGGAACATGATTTTTAGAGACTTGTTTCTTCTTTTTAAGAATACACATTTGATATTCATGTCGCTTGTACTTCAAACTTGTCTTAAATATCAAATGAGAAAATGAACGAAAATTGAAATGTTGACATAACTAAAGATTTCACCGGTTTGGGAGGCATGATAAACAAACTTTCTTTCATTCCCAGATTTCCTTATAACCATAACTCTTTTAAACATATTACAAAAATAACTCTTTCATCTTTTATAGTTTGTACAGCTTTCAAATCACGTTTAAAGTATAGTATCGAAAAGAGACGTATTTAAAATTAAAATAAATATGCTGTCTGAACACATGTGTTTTATCTAAACACATTTTCCAATCAAATACTCATCACAAAAATCGACACATAATCTGAAAGAGATTTCCTCCTCTTAAACATAATTATCTGTGATAAATATAAAAATGATATGTTAAAGTATATACCCAGATAAAATAAAATCACCTATAAAGTCCAATGTTTGATAAAGACGCATCAATAAAAGTAAATTGTCTGAATATATTGGCGTCTCATCTAAACACACTTTCCCGACCCCAACCCCATCCTCACATCACGAAACTCGACACAAGTTTGAAAGAGATTTCTGTCGCCACCACTCTATAATAGCAGTCATTTTCATTGTCATTGCCGTTGCAGTGTGACGTGAGAACAAGACGCGTAGATGAGATGGAACTACATGCCGATGATAATGCGACAGTTTTCCCCCATGGCATCCGAACCCAATACGAAGGGCTGAGTGAGAAGTGCCAACCATTCAAGGGACTATGGTTCTTCTTACAAGACAAGTTATTGCTCGGTATCACTTCCAGAATAAACTTTGTGTTTCTTGCGACTGGATTATGATAACAGGCTAATAGAAGATTAAGTAATTAAGCGCAGAGCAATGTTGCCTGTTGAGGGTTTAAAAAAACAAGAGATTAAATATTGCAAGGGAAATCATCCATGGTGTTGGTTTAAACAATAAAAATCATATACAAATTTAAGCCTTTTTTCAGGGGGCGGGGTCATTTCAAAGAAAATGACATGAATGAAATAAAATAATATGAATATCATGTTCAATATGAATGGTATCTGGAGTCATGATGGCCATCTATAATCATCAGCGACATATTTCGGGGAAGATATTTTTTTAGAGTGATACCTTTTGAATTGGGGCAATTGTGATTTTGTTTTCTTACTTAGGATTCAGGGTTACATTCTGAAGCACTTATACTGTATTTGAGGATTCGGGAATAAAAGTCTTATATTATTATTACCATGGAGGGGGGCGTCAAAATCTATACCATTTGTATACAAAATCTACATTACACATGATTATGTATTATGATAATATAGTTGTATTCTTCTCTATGGATAGCCAAAACGATGACGACCATAATTATTATCATGTGACGTGCATGTAATATTTTATTTTACCAATAATCATCAACAACAAAAAAGGCTTATGACAATTCAAATTATGCTAAGACACAAAATAATTATAGGCTTTTATAACCAGATAATCAGACAATCGTATATTTCAACATAGAATCATGATTCAGAAGTAATATTTCACTTGACATTTGGTTGTTAATGTTTGATAAATTATATTTGCAAAAAATATTTATTGCCAAGGAAGCCTGGGGGAGGGGGTAGGTAAATTATTACACTTTTAAAACCTGTTACAGTAAATAATCATCTTTATCTTGAATTATGTCGGGCGTGAAACATAAGCTTATCGAAGTGTTTCTGAGAATAAGAATTCATAATTATTGCAAACAAAGGTCTGTTATTATGATATTATGAAAAGAAACAAACTATTATTCTTCATTTACTATACTATTGAATGATTTTTTACTAAATAGATTGTTTTCATTCGGTTTCGGGTAATCTTACTTTAGGCCTACGGAAGAAATTCTCTTCCCTTTTCTTTTCCGATTCTTTTGAAGAAAAAATACCGACCTAGGCTGGAAGTCTTATTTGTGAAAAAAGAGAAGGCATATTAATATATCTCAGTGAAAAAATGCAACGGATAACCAAAGTTGCATTCCACGATAGTGTGCTAATGTTGAATACACACAGCGGCGCTGAGTCGGAACGCCATACGTGACTTAGCGATGACATACGCCAGAGACCCGGCGTGGACGCAAGGCAGAGTATCGATGACTGCTCCACTAGCTACTCGTAGCATTTGATGACATGGCTTATGCATAAGAACGGACATCAGAGTCATTTGGGGTTGAAAGGTTGAAAAGCTGGAAGTATCGAATATATTTTATCGTCATTTCTTATCTCTTTGACTTTATCCATCTTTTTGTGGCTATACAGAATGCTGTTTTCTAGATGTGTTTCACGACTTACAGCTCACAATATACTATACAGAAGTAGGCTTATCCTCAATTTTGCCTAAATTACAAAAAGTTTATGACGACAAAAAGGCCTGGTCGGTGTTTAAGAGTTTGTCTAAATTCTTATTTACAAGAATATATTCTTCAAAAAACCAACGAAATACCCTACTAGTAATTGCAATGGTATATAAATCATGTAAGAGAGGAAATTACAGTATGACATGCATAAGCCTTAATGACCATTTTGTATTGAAGAACTAAAAACAGTTGATGGCACTAATGTGCTATGGTTATTTTGATTTATGGGCGTTGATCAGTTTCTTTTGTTTTTTAAAGGAATGTTCAGTATTTAAATACAAGTCACAGAAGTCGGTCTCCCCTGAAGTAAAATTTTTGGCCTAGTCTATAAACTGTTTGTATAGACATACCAAAAGTAAGTAATATTATCATGAGGATTCAATTAGATCCGATGATATAGCCTATAATGTATAGCCCAATCATAATTATACATTTCAATACAGTCATTATTTTCATTGCATTATTTAACACAAAATAGTATATGCCTCAAGAAATAATGATCTCGCTCTTAAATGCTGGAGAAAGAAAAAGAATTATATGATGAACATTATTGTGTAGAGCTGGTCTTGAGTTCTGAATGCTGATCTACTATACAACCCTGATTTATCATACTTGAATCCATGAAAATAAATAAGGCGGGGACGGGTACAGGGCTGGGGGTAGCATGTACACCTCGAGAAATTTTTAAATGTTCAATTTTCGAGCAGCCGCCGCCGCCGCCTCATATTCGGGCTGCGACATGGTCTTTTTGTATTACTTTACATATCTTGTATCATAGTCGATTACGAAATTAGAGGTTGCCACTACATGACTGATTAAAGTAAGTGTTAAAATTGTGTTCGTTCGTTTAGTTTACCCGCTCACGATATATACATGTATAATCTAGAAAGGTGATCTATAGGCAAGAGACGTCAGTCCTGGCTAAAAATTGCCCTTTTTTGGAGAGGGGGGGGGGGGACTTATGTCTATACTGGAAGTATATGCGCGCAAGTCCTATGATTTTGGCACGTTGTGTCCCATGCTATATGATGTATCATGGAAAGTTGATCATATAACGATGGACATTTAAAAGGGAACTATTATTAATATAAGGGGGTTATAAGGGGGTACCTTGACCTTACCCTTCTATCAACCTCCAGTATTGCTGCGGGTTGCATTCTAGATGGCGCTCTTCAATGTGTTAGGACGACCTCTAAGAGGTTATTTCCTTAGACAAAAGACTCTTGCTGATCGTGATGAAGTCGAAGAGGTCTTTATGTCCCTGTCAATTCCCCTTCCCCCATCCATTTTTCTCTTGAGGGCTATTAAGGTCTTCATACTTCTGTGGCAAAGCTGACCTTCATTGGTAGTAAATTGGTTTATTCACGATTGGGGGTGAATTGAACTATAAGAACTACAACACTTTTTAATCTTATTAAGCCAAATAACGATATAGGTTCTATTTGCAGCACAGACCAATGAAAAGAACAGGATAGCACAGTATAATTTAGGACACCTGGAAAATCCTGTAAACCTCTTTATCCCTCCCTCCCTCCCTTCCTCTCTCTCTCTCTCTCTCTCCCTCTTTCTCTCTCTCTCTAGACCGCTTTATTTTCAGATATATTACGACCTTGCGGTATTTTTTTTTGTTCTTAATAGAAAATTTTCGAAATCGCCAACCCATCCTAACCCTTACCCCGCCCCACCCTTCCCTCCGACAAAAAAATCCTATATTTAGAGGATCCTACCTTATTGAGTGGAAAAAAAATCGAAATAGATATGGCGCTTTACAATATATTATTATATTTCCATACGTATAATGCAGCCAAAATTAATGATGAAGTTCTGCACTTCTTGTTTGTCGCCCTCTGGTGGGATTAGTTTTAGCCCTCTATTTCGGTAAGAAGTAGCAGTATTATACTCTACAGGCATGTTTCTTAAATCATGGAGAAAATCCTTCCCTAAGCCTAACCCTGTCTGATGCATAATGTTGTCGTATGCAAACTGTGCAAATTGGTTACCTTAGCTACATTACGTTGTGGCTATGCTTAGAAATATGCCTCAATTACGGATCAAATAATGGTACCAAATATTTAAGCCATAATTATGATCGGGCATCAATTGTAATCCCACTTTGTTAACTTAACTAACTTCATGAATATAACAAGTAATGTAGGAGATACGAAACGGATTCTTCTACTACTTGTATTTAAAGCAAAAAACAATAAAGTACATTTCCACAAACTACACAGGGTTCCAAATGACAGACAGTCATCTAAGTTGTTTTGAATAATTAATATCTGTATTCTTTCATGATTATAAAATTCTCACTATAACATGATAGCATAAACTTGAATACATTAAAAGACTTTGCTTCCTTCATAACTTCATAATTTTATCAAAAGTAATGACAATTTCACCATTTGGTATATATACAAGGACAGTACTTATATAAAATTAGTGAAATGTTAAACATGAAATATACATATTTGAATTATTATATAAACAGTTCTATAAATGAAATATACCACATGATTTATATGCATTTTGTGATTCTGTTTACCATAACATTCTTTTCATACATCAGTTGGAATCATATTTCATCATAATTATACATTCATAAATACTGGCATATGTCTTTTCTAAAGATTAATAAATATCTAAATTGGAAGCACACAACACATTATTTTCATCAGTAGTGTACATGTCAATAATTTATCTCTATACAATGAAGCTTAGCTTCCTGCAAATTGTGAGCCTGATATTGCATAATTCTTTTCAAGCTATTCCCGTTTTGAGGAGTATTTCTTAAAATATATTCACATCCATCTAAGTTTAGTTGTAAGAAGTTTTCGTCATTTTTGTTATGGATCGCTGGAAGACAAACATAGTAGCAATGTTGCATATGTAGGATTTATTATTTTAGAAAGATAACAAAACCTAATAGTAACAATATGTCTATGATTTTTATTTTTTTCAAATTGGACCAAAAAAAATACCATTTGGCCCACCAACAAAAACATATGTGGCCAGTGCAATGCATCGTTGATGATTTTCAGCAAGATTCATATATTTGATCATTCCAAACGTCAGAATACACAAATTGTTCCTAATTACAACACAATTCACCATTCAGATTACTTTCTAGCCAGTGTATTTAATTTCTTCACAATTAAATAAGATGACCCGTATTCAGCATCAATTTAAATAAACATCCTGAGTCGAATTTGAACCATAATTCTATTTCAGCAACAATTGTCATGTTGTGTCTAGCGTGCAATTAAATGGAATAAGACCCGTTGGAAAACATGAACAAGGAATGCAATTAACAAATACATATCGGACCAAGTTCCTTCCTTATTCTAATAAACAAATCAAATATACTGACAAAAGAGTAAAATTGCTTTACAACATCATAAATTTATACATGTGTACTTGTACATGTATACATGTACAGGTTCATTGGTTTGAGCACTTGACTGACTGGAGATGATAAAACTGTGGATTTAAATCCTGTCATGGTAAAAACATCCTTTAGAAGGACTTTTACCTTGACCTATTAAGGTAAATGTATATGGGTACCTGGTGGGGGAAAAAATTGTTGAATTTTAAAGCACCGTAGTAACAGCCATGTTAAAACTATGGTAATACTGGAGCATTGCAAGTGCTCAGAACTCCATTTTGTACAAGAACCTCCTATTATGACCACCAGAATCACTACCTAATTTTAAAATATATATATATGTTCTGTTTGAAAAAAATCAAACCTTCCCATTTTCTCCAAAACCTGCCTGATTGGTACATTTGGAAGACATCAACCATTAGAATATAGACTATACACATTTTTTTCCTTTCAATTCTTCACGTCATGATCATGTAAAATGTCTTAGGAACTATAGAGCCAGTACGTAATAGTCTGATTTTCAGACCATTATACTGAATGGTCGTACTCCAAAACCTGCCTGCTTGGTACATCTAGAAGACATCAACCATTAGAATAGAGACTATACACATTTTTTTCCTTTCAATTCTTCATGTCATGATCATGTAAAATGTCTTTTAGTTGGAATATAATGACTACCGTATTAGTTGTCGAATCGACTTAGGAGCTATAGAGCCAGTAAGTAATAGTCTGATTTTCAGACCATTATACTGAATGGTCGTACGTTTTATGCTGCACAAAGATTCAATCAGTTTAAGTTTGGCCATTACAAGAAGTGGGTTATTGATGTAGACAAATGCTTATGTACCATTTACAGCTCATCATATGTATGTTATAACCAAAGAAGAAAAAAGCCACTCAATAGTGTCCGACAGTAAAGTCTAGCAAGTAAACAGTTTTCCTTGCATAATTTGAATATTAGGACACTGCTAACATTTAAATTTCACAGATAGGACATACATGACATATTCATAATTCCTGCAAAGTTCTATAGAATTTGAAGTTTGCTGCAAAAGGGACATAGTATCTTTAAAGTTAACGGCCTAACATTAGAACTAACTTGAAAGATAATTAAGGATTAATTGGTCTTTGGACTGGAGGAATCCCCTGTCATGGAAATGGTAAGTAAAAATCATTTGTATAGTGCCAAACTTCTCCATCATTTTAACATTTTAACATTCCAACAGGCCATCTCTTGACCTTTTTTTTTTTTTTTTTGGTTAACTTTAAAGAGATTTGATTAAAATTATTAATCATTGTTTTAAAAAATCACAGAATATGACAGTCTTACAAACAAAGGCATATTTATAATCAAATAGTATTATTATAACATATAATAAACAATAATAATAATATAAACGATTCACCTAACACAAGATGCATACATTCAAGAGGTATATTGATTTGGTTTTGTTTACATGTATAAAGTTTATTGTACAGGACACAAACAAAACTTTTTAAACTGTTGCAGTATAACAATGAAAGTTATGATGACATCCAAAAAAGCAAGGCACTTAGAGAATTGCTGTAGAAATCCTGTAAAAGCCAATCCTTTACAAAAACCATTCAAGAATGCTGTTATTTCAACTCGTTACATCTCCAATGACATATCACTTTATCTGTTTGATCTCTAGTAGCACCCTGTCTATAATGACCACATGTCATGTCTCCCGTAAGAGGACTGTAAATGCAGGTCTGGCAGTAGACATCATGGCCGACGCCATTTCACATAGATTTGAATATAATAAAAGTAATGGATCCTCTGATTCTAGGAAGGTTTGGGGGTACCGGAAGACAAACCCTGCATTTCCTCAACTCCAACAGTCCCTCACAGACCTTTGATGTCTGATATCACTGTTGGTTTGTTGCACACTTCATACAGCTCTAGAATATTCTGGGGGTATCAGTCAGACAATCTGAAGATATTCTCTCACACACCTTTTTTCTGTATTATGCCACTGTTGATTCTTTGCAAACTTTTTAGAACTCTGGAATGTTTTGAGGATAAAAACATGGACCTTGGTATGATAGACTTCTTTCTAGGAAGATCTATCGCACACCTCTGTTATACATCATTGATGGTTCTTTGCAAACTTCATAAAATCTCTGGAATGTTTTAAGGGGAAGGACAGACTTCCTTTTAAACTGACCTCTCACAGGCCTTTGTTGTATGTCACCTTTGCTTCCTTGCAAAGTTCCTGGATCTCTGGCTCAAGTTTAGAGGTAGATATCTGTTTGAAAATGACATTTTAAAAATTTACATAAATAGTCTTTGCAAATAGTTTGCCATACAATATCAACAGTGCACGCATCAACAGATCCTGGATTTCTCAAGTAAATTTTACTTCATCTATTGCATTTGGAGATTAAATACAAAGTTTAAGATAACTTGTAAGCCTTCCATTTAATGCATTGATTACCAAGCAAATTTCATTTGAATATAGCAATTTTTTAAGTAACCATTGCAACCTTCAAAATGGCAAAACAATAAAAAAAATCTGGAATAATTATTATAGATAACAAGAAGCTACTTTACTCTCATTTTGACTCTACATTTATTTCTACATGTTTTATCTACATGTATGTCTACGGTATAATACAATTTATTGGTAATGCTGCAGCAAAAAAATGTTGTTGTTTTTTTGTGTTTTTTTTTAACACAAAAAACAGTATTGCCAATTTGATGATGAAGAGGTGATTCACTAGCCTTCCAAGTTCCCTGAAAGCTACATGTTGTTTGACTTACATGGCTGGTCTGTGGGAAGATGCTGATGGTGAGTGGTAAGGCAAAGGCAAAGGCAGCAGTGGCAACAAAGGCCTGGACGGGAAGATTCAGACGAGGGTAGCGCTTCAGAAGGGAAGTCCTACAAGAAAGAAGAGAGAGGGAATAATAAACAAAATGCAAGAGTTTGAAAATCAGCCTGCAGATAGGCATCCTTACAGCTGTTCACATTAAAAAGAAGGAAAAATGAAGAGCTTGGCTTGTCACTTCTAGGACCCATTCCATAGAGTTTGTACCAATATCAACAACAACACTTCACTTCTAAAACTATATGCTCACAGCCAATCAAATGCTAGGATATCAGCAGTTCATATCATTGTGTTTTGTTACTAATATTAACAAATTCTATGAAAGAGGGCCCAGGTCCCCATCTTTTAAGGAGTTATGACTTATTCAAACTGAACTGATAATACAGGAGATTGTATATTGAGTTTGATTGTAGGACTTATGATTATCAATTCAGATCAACTGTAACTCTGGACAGGGCTTGGAATGACAAGTGAAAAGGGTAAAGTCAGCTTCGAGAGAGAGAGAAATACTGAAGGGAAATTCTTTTTTAAACAGGTTATAGATTAAATGTAGGAAAATCGTGTTACATCTACTTGCTGACATATGACGGTTATCATGAACAAACAAACACCACCTTTTGCCCTTAAAATTTGGCAAATAGATTTACAAAAACTAAATCAACAAAAATGGTGCTTTTCCCATTCAGTGTTTTTTACAATCATTTAATTTTTGTGAAGTTAAAGAAATAAAAAGGAGGAAAGTTATTTGAGAACTTACTTGTTTTCAATGAGTGTCATCACAATGGGAGGTATTAAGAGAAGTGGAGCAGGAAGAAAAGCTCTTGTCATTGCTGTCTCTAAAAGTGCCTGAAAAGTTGAAAGAAAAGTCCATAAAAACATGATTTTTGATCATAATTCTGAAACAAACTTACATATAAACTGGATCAATGCAAAGCTCAAACCACCAAGGCCCCATTTCACCAAACTTGTCATCAGTGACAAATGACAGTTTTTTGTTGTAAGCTAGCGAAATACTTGGTTCTGATTGGTTATCAGCAGATTTGTCAATGATCTTGGTCATTTGTCATTGAAAAAAGGCTTTGTGAAACGAGTCCCAGGTCTAGCCATGACATACAATCTGAGTCCTTATGCAATTGCATGAAACATCTTATTTGTCAGTTTATGTCAGTACATGCAAAGTTTTGACAGTTTAACTTTTGACAGAAAAGGGGCACTTTAATAATCAATTTTACTACAACTGCAATGTATTAAAGACATTTAGCCAACTAACTTGGTTATAGTTATACTTTATAAAAAAATATCTGTCATAACTATTTGAACTATTTGTGACCAAGAACTTCTTGATCTTTGACAGCCATTTTGGAAATTCAAAATGCCCGACTGTTGTGATCAATGCTCCAAATGAATATCAGAAGTGTGTCTTAAATCACATCCACTTTCACATTATGATACAATGTAAGTGAAATTTTGCCATCAAATTTTTGGTGAATTTGGGGCTCCCAACACTTTAGAGGGGCTTTAACACAGAGCCAAAGCCCTTCTGGCCCTGTATAGATGACATGATCTTACCTTTTTGGCAGCTACCTTGGATGTTCCAACGACCTGATTGTTATGATCCATGACCTCAATACCAGTCCGAAGCTCACTGAATCTCATGAGAGTCACGTTACATACACTAGCTGTGGCTGTATCAAAACAGAAATAAAAGGAATTCCATTACCTAAAAGATTCACAGTTATAGAGTCACTCACTCGATATTACATGTATGTCAGTAACCCATAAATGCAGAAAACATTAGATCAACAGGGCTCTATCTTATAAAGAATAGGGCTTGATCTGGACCAATGGTAAGTCCTCCAATCAATCGCAAAAAAATCAAAACTGCTATCTCTTTCGTACAGAATATCAATTGATATCGAGTTGGTTTGATATCATCAACTGACCAATAAAAATCAAATTATAAGTATGGTGATTATTACATTTTCTGTACAGGAAACATTAATTAGAGATGGCACAGAATGATAAAACCTTTTTGTTGTTTATTCGAGGCCACTATTCTTCCCATGTTCTACCATTATACTATTCTTCCTAATCCTAAACCTTTTCTACATTTTGATGTTGTCATTCATTATTTCTACTTTTCTATCACTTTTTAATAGATTCTAAAGAACTGGTAGAACCAAAGTCCTGGAAGATAAGAAAGTGGTCTCAAGTTTAAAAAACAAAAAACAAAAAAAACAAAAAAAAAACATTTCAATAATATCGGCTTCTTATATAGCACTCATATCCATCACAATTTGATGCTAATGGCACTTAGACATTATTAATAGCAGCAAAAGTAACTGGTGATCCAGTATATCACATTTACACATGCGTGGAGAGTGGCAAATTTAAAATGAATGCCTTGCTAAAGGATGTTAATACTGGGCTGGGATTCCAACCCTGAACACTGTGATCTACATTTCAGCGACTAAGATGTATCCATAAGTCCACAACTAGAGAGAAAGAGTGAGGGTGAAGATCATTTTCAAAAACACTTTTCACATCTCCAATATTACTGTTTCCTTTACTTAAGAAATGATATTTTGTTTGTAAGTCATAGATGAGCATTACCTACCGACAGCAGGGAAAGGCACAAATCTTTGGATGATCATCCGTTTTGCTGGACTGACGTTCGCACCCCTTTTGACAAGCAAATTTAAACCAACCTGTGATAAAAGATTAAAACAAAAACAGTTACATGATGTGATAATCCAGCTAAACACAATGCAGCAGCTAAATAAAGGACCTATGCATATAGTGCACCTTATGGGGGGATCCAAGAGTTTGTAAAAGAGGGGGCATGTTATTTCCAATATTTCCTGATATGTAAAAATAAGGTGAAGAGGATTTTTCAGCACCTCTTTACTAAACTCTCCGACAAACAAAAAGAAAAATGCTATCCCATCAAAAAGAGAGGATAATTGAATTTAATAGGACAAATAATTTTTTGGACTTGACTACTAAATGTATTTGGATTTCAAAAAGGGCCAGTTGACTGAACAGAAACTCGAAATGTTTTCCTTTTCTTCACCTTTTTTTTTGGGGGGGGGGGCAGAGGGGCAGTTGACCATGCAATATGGAAATGAGTTTTTAGAAATTTAGACAGTTTCTACTTTTCACAATTTAATCACAGGACCAGTTGTCTCCTTTGTATTCATACTTACTGCTATTGAACAGGCACTTGTTACAGCTCCCACATATCCCATAACGAAAATTGACATAGGTGTCTCCTGAAATATTGTTTTTCAGATAGATAAAAGAGAGAGACAAGCAATTAGTTGTAATATTCCCTGCGGAGGTTACAAAACAGAGGTTACAACAATTGTCCAGCAACGATTCGTCCACAATATCCAAAACTGATCAAATTCCTCACTGCACAGTTTACAAAATTATCTAAGGTTTAGGTGAGCCCATTATAACTTACGGTAACACAAATACAAACCCATGCACCACAGAAGAATTTTTAACTTTTTAATTTTATTATTAATTAAAGTGCTTGGTTTCATTGTGTAATTTAACACATGATACACAACATGTAAGTGTAACTTCAACATTCATGAATCTCTTTTGAGCTTCAGCAAAAAAAAAAAAATTTTCTTTGTCTTAAGATATTTAATAAATCAGTTTGAAAGAAGGGTTGGATACAAAGCATAAATGTACATGTCAGGTAGAACCATGTTTACCTTTTCTTTTTTAGGCTGAAGACTTTGGACAAACTCTATTGAAAATGCAAATTAAGTTACAATTAAATTTTCAATACTGAAATAGTTTGATGAATATGAAAAGGAAAACATTTACTTACCTTTGTAGCATTTCTGTTGGCATAGTTTACTCCAGCATTATGACTTTGGTTTATCCACTGTAAATGAGAGAAAGGGGAGAGAGAGCAAACGAGAGAGAGAGAGAGAGAGAGAGAGAGAGAGAGAGAGAGAGAGAGATGGACAGAGAGGAATAGAAAATAGAGAAAAGAGGACAAAAATGAAGAAGAGAGAGATTGAAAAAGACATAGATACAGCAATAGGAGTTAAGGAGAAGAAAAACAAGCTAGAAATTACACATTCTTCATCGTTACTGTTTACATCGGAAAATATGACTTGCCTATTCAAATGGTTTATAACAGTCCTCATTCACCAGTTGATATACCGGGACAAAGTTAATTCTCAGAGAAAATGAAAAGTAGCATGAAGAAAATAAGAACAAATAAGGAGAATAAAAGTATATATGGACTGGACTGTTGAACAGGAACTGAATCAGATATTTCAAGAATCTTACATATTATCCACTGTTTCAATCCACAAACATACCAGTAGTCTAATGATAAAATTTATATTGAAATTTCCATGAAAAAAATAAGTGACATAAAAAAGGGACATGTTTGTATATTGTTAATGGAAGAATCAAGAGAAGGTATAAATGGGTTCACTTCTTGCAGAAGATATGAGCAATAAAATGAATAAACATCACGTACTTGCCAAAATACAGATGATACAATGGTTTGATTTGGAAGAAGAAGGCCCACAACAATGGGAGATCCAAACGGAACAAAACCTGATGAGAAAGATCAATTGTAAAAGGCAAAAATCCTTACAAATTATGAAGCATACTAAGATATTAGTAGGAATAGGAATGATTGTATGTTTACAGATTTTAAAATCTAACACAATCATTACCACAACCATATAACCAACTATATGTACCATGTTTTAAAGATGGTATTTCTATCTACAAAACTAATAGGGGAAAAACAAAAAAAAGATGACTTGAGACTTATACAAAGACTATTTGTCCTTTGGCCAAAGTTATCAAATGAGACATATGTCCTCAACCCAAGGGACAAAGTCCTTTACAGAGCCCATCTTTGACAGTGACACATGTCCACTAAGTACACAAGAACAATGAATGGGCAGGAAATACTGCTTCATCAGCATAAAACTAAAGTACACATAGTGTAATAAAAAAAACACTTTACATTGCACAAAAGAAAGGGTATGTGTACATAAAAACATGATAAAACTTCTCTTTTTTTTTAAAGATGGACAATACTGAGAAGGAATTTCTACCTGACATTCTGAAGGGCATGAAAACCTTTTCCCCAGTGTCAGGATGAATTATTGCCTGGAATGAAAAATCATAGAACATACATAAAACTTTACTTTCATCGAGGTAAACATGAACATGCAATACTATTTCTTTAATAATTTTTTTGTAAATTTATTTTAACTACCGGTACTAAAAGCTTAACCCATCTCTACTCTCTTGAGATCTAGCAGGAAGTTCGTTTTGGGTCAATTTAGACATAGAGTTCCTTTTAACTATGTACTGAAGATTGATGAACCTACTTCAAAAATCCATCCATATTTATTTTAACCCATCACTTCCATTCAGTAATCATCTGTGATTAATAAGCTTCATTTTCTAATTCACTAATCAATGTAGTTTTTTTAAGGGTTCACTTAAGTTGGTTAAAAGACTTATTTACCTGCTGTAGAAAAAGTAAAAGAAAAACCCAAAGCCTGAGTTGTGCTGCACATTTCAAAAGATAGTGTAAACAAGATTTTTACCGGTAGATATAAATACAACCTGTACTTTGGATCAAAATGTAGTCTTTTAAGAACCAAGTTCATTATCTCTTTTTAATTATGAAAATGCCCTTTTTGACTTGCTGCAGGCAACAAGATGCCTGATAGCATTTCTCAACAGGAAGATATGAAGGAAGAGATTAACCAGTGGACTAACAAACTGTCCTATCCCCATAGACTTAAAGGGCAATCCAACCCTTGTAATAAGTACATTTGTTTGAAAGTAGCAAAAATAACAGAAACAGAATGGAAAAAGTTTAAATGAATTAAACAGATAGGAAGTTATGAATGTTTGAAATATGAGATTACTAAGTCTATGCAAATCTCAAATTGGTAGTTTGGTCAGTGGATTGTGAAGTAGGACGTGGATAATTCTCCCATTTATCGCATACAAAAATATCACTAATTTCAGTTTTTTTCTCGTAAGTTCCTTCTTCCTAGGGGCGCTATTCAGTTTTTGTTGTTATTGTCCTTGGGTTTTAAGGCTGTCCAATCTAAAAAGGGTATTTCTGCCTGGCTGTACGTTTTTTTTTAGTTGATCATCACTGATGATTAGATGGCGCTTTTTCTTTTCCTCTTCAGTAGGTATCATGTACTGTGCAGCTTCCGTGTATTCGATGGCGCGGGCAATAATTTAAGTATCGACCATGAACAGGGTGCGAGTATCTTATTAATAATAGGGGTAACTGTGCAGTGCTAAATTATATTTCCATTCCCTTCCTCTCCAAGAGAGTGAGTTATAACTTGTTAGCTATAATGATTGGTATCTACCTGTGGCTTTTATTAAAGCCAACAGAATATATTATAGATATTATATAGCATATTAATTTAGGTTCTCCAAAAAGAATAAACCCTCCTGAGCTATGAATTTTTGATAAATTTAAAACTGAGTCATTTTTATGTTGGAACAGACGGAAAAGTAGTCCGGCACTACATCACACTGACATCAACCCTTCAGCCAATATAGAGTGCCCATACGGATAGTGATTACAACTTTTAAAAATTAAAAACTTTCTTAAATTTAGTCAGATTTAATTGAAACTTTCATTAGTTTGCTTCTCTAATTTGTTTGCTTTTGTTTAGTGTAGTTGTCTATTTGGGATGGATTTCCCTTTAATACAGGAACGGTGAGGAATCACCTAGTTCCGGTAAGCAATGGGTTTGCAGAATGTTTCTTGCTTTGTCTAGATATTACCTGTTTGATTTTCTGTGCCTCCCATAGCTGTTTGTTTGTGACCCCCTCAGGCAGGCTTCCTTTCTGATAGGCATCCAGGAGCTCTACAGCACTGGTTAATCGTTTCTAGTTAGAGATAATCAAAGAATGTATTAACATTGAAATATCAATTATGAAACAAACTTATACAGAAAGGGTTCACTAGGAGCAAATATTTGTTAAAATCATTGCATTTTAATAGTAAATTCATTATTTTTGTTTTGTTACGTTTTTTAAACTGATTTGTGCCAATATACTTTGTTTAGCTGTTTAAGGGGTTAGGCTCAGCTAGCACATGTGCTAATATCTGGCCCTTCTACCAACCAAAATTTTCTCTTTTTTTGTATATGTACATGTATAAAAACACATTGTATGAAATGTATAACTGCATTGCAGTTGTTTGGTAAATCAAATCAAATCAAATTGCATCAAGGGATACTAGCTGGTTTCAATTAATGAACACAAGCACTTGAACAGAGAATCCGAAAGTCCCATATGTGCTGTGCAATATAAAGCCTGTTATGGGAGGTATCGGGCCTGAAATGAGGTCATGGGCTGAAAACTTGCATTCCTGATCATAATTATTATAGTAATAATAATAATATCAGAAATAACAATATTAGATAATGATAATAAATTTGTTTATCCAGAAAAGCCTGATCAGTTTTAATGCTGTTCTTTCTGTTGCTTATAAATTCCATTATATTTTCATGTCTTTTGGATGCTGACCTCAAAGGTCGGTCCCATCACGTAGATAATCATATCTGATTGATACACGTCTGTAAAAACTCAATTACCCACACACACACACACGTGCTCCTGCTTTTTCCTTTTTTTTGTTTGATGTTGTTGTTCTGTTTTTAATCTTTTCTAGGCAGTTTACTACATCATATTGGAATGAGATCTATTTTCACTTCATTTTTTAATATAAAAGTCAAGGCACATTGTAGGCCTAAGTGAACACCTAGCCCCTCTGATCTAGAATGTGAAATTTCAACAATATTCTGACATACCCAAGAGCAACCTTAGCAGAAGCTTTTGACATATGCTGTTCACAAGATGACTAGTATAGATCAAAACAAAAGAAACCATCATCATCATCTATACAGGAGTGTAGGATATCCTGTAGGTCTCCCGGTCAGATCACTTGGTACATTACTAAAAGT
>BEXV01000329.1:8248-20882 GCA_003118195.1 Hemicentrotus pulcherrimus | reverse complement strand
GACCGGTTTTACTATACTCGTTTTCCCCAATAGACTGTAGTGTTATGAAAACCGTCAGGCGAACGGTTTTCAAAATTTGTAATTCCAATCATAAATATCTTGATAATCAGGCAGGCGTTCAGCTTGTAAAAGTCTAGGGGTTACTGACTGACCGAAAGGTTTATAATTATCATTGCATCATGAGCAAAATCCAGAATTTTGTTTCAGAATCTGAGACAAAGTTACATCATGTGATGTGATGTAAGATAGTTCGCCCATCATTGCTGGGAGAAGCAAAAAGTTTGTTACAGTGCAACGCACTTTTACTGAAGATAGAAGTTCTATCTACTCAGTGCATTTTATTGTATATGCTGCGTATTGCTCTCCTCTTTAAGCGCTTTAAGTGTTAGTACGCAAACTTTGGTAACGTGCAATTATATGGTCACACCACCATACTACATGTACTGTACGTATCGTGTACCATTTGCTAGCTGTTAATTGATGACTTGTTGCTCTAAAATGATGGAAGAAGTGAAATGTATCCAAAGTGGAATATAAAGCAAATAATCAGCAAAATCCTTGGCGATCTGAATGTATACGCTATCTTTCCTCAGCTTCGCTTTACAAAAATAGCTACATCCAGATCGCCTCGGAAGTGATAGTTTGTCCCATCATCTTCACCAACATGCTTATTAATGAAACAGTGTAAAGGCTCTATAGTCTCAAACAAACCTACACCATTAAACTTCAAGCTCACTGACACATGATATATAGCGCCACTTTCAAGGCTACTTATTTTTTCAAGTTTGACAAACGGCAACAGCTTCAATTTATAAAGTAAGTTCTTCTCACTGAAATCATTGGTCGAGAAACAATTATTGCCCATTTTTGTTTATTATACAACATTTTGTAATGCAATTTTCAGAAAAACCTTACGTCATGTCAATAATGTTATTTTTGTTTTATGATACTAAAGCAAATTGTTACGTTTATTGATAGGATAAATAATTGTGAAGTACATGTCAAATAATGAAATCATTACCTGCTATTTTTAACCGGACTAGACCTTTAAAATTTATAAAACATGTATACACTATTGACAGCATGCAAGTTTTCANTCTTTGCCTTTAAGCAGAGTGTGATCTCTGGTTTATTTAGGAAAATGGAGATTTAATACTGGTAAGTTGTTTGATAACATCACTCAGTCTGATTCGATTGAAGATATATCTCATTAAAGGCTAACCACTGCCAAGCCAGGCACCAAATTTAGTAATCTTCTTTTGTGTATCTAAAGACCGAGGTTTTCCATGTTTATTTCCCAAAAATTGACATTCAATACTGGTAAATATCATTGATATCAGTGTTAAAGCTGTATATTGTCAAACAAACCTACACCATTAAACTTTTGTTTCATCGCCATTAAAAGGACTGAAAATGGTGACTTCAATGCTAAATGTATAATTAAAGATTATCTGAGAATTTGAGTAAAAACAGACCATTATTAATGATACAAATTGGGAGAAAATAAATGATCGATTTATTAATTCTCCCAACTCTATTATTACAATTTAATTACATTTTAGGTGAATAAAAAAATGTTACAAAGCAATACACTGGCTCTATATACCATTCCAGACATTTAAGTGTTGAAAGATTTTTAAAAGCCTGTTATATGTCTTATTTTCATGGGAAAACAGTTGGAAAAATTCAAAAATGGTTGGGAGAGTTTTACATGTTAGATATTTAGTATAGAAAAAGGAATTTAATTACTGGTAATAAGTAACATTTCATAGCATTTGTTTCTTCATCAACCTTCATAATTGTTACTGAGTCACTTTAAAGGGATCCAGTAACTTTGTCTCAGATTCTGAAACAAAATTCTGGATTTAGCTCAGTAAGTTTATAAAGTAAGTTCTTCTCACTGAAATCATTGGTCGAGAAACAATTATTGCCCATTTTTGTTTATTATACAACATTTTCCATAACGATGAATATACATTGTAATGCAATTTTCAGAAAAACCTTACGTGTTATTAATGTTATTTTTGTTTTATGATACTAAAGCAAATTGTTACGTTTATTGATAGGATAGGATTTTGTGGTCTAGTTGGTTGCCAGATGCTAATTGGTTATTGATTGCCAGCTGGTTATTGATCAACTGTTTGATTCTGATTCAAATAATGAAATCATTACCTGCTATTTTTAACCGGACTAGACCTTTAAAATTTATAAAACATGTATACACTATTGACAGCATGCAAGTTTTCAACAAAGAATTCAGAAGTTGAACAACATTGCACATTTTAGTCAGGACAGATAAGAAGATGCTTTCAAGCATGCTCTACACTCTTAGTTGGACCGTAACAGTTGTCTTCTAAAGTCTTCCATATAAGTATAAATTTAAAGGAGGTCAATAATCATGAAAACACCACTCTCGTATTGAAAGGTTGACACATCAATATATATTGCGCACACATGTAACAATGTGATAATATTTTTTCTTTGAGGGGGGGGGGTCCAGAAAGGGACTGATATGTGAAAAATTGGGTACTGGCCCATGGACTGGCCTTAAATTGAGGTTTACTGATAGGTCGCTTCACAAAAAGGGCATACATAGTCCTTTTTTTGTGAATACTTTTTTGAGCAAAACACAAGATAGGTGGAGCCAACGTCCACACACGTCACATCGCACCCATGGAGGTTTTGGCCCGAATGCAGAATGGAAGTTTGTCCACAAACCTAGGTTTATGTGCTTCATATGACGCGTATCGATGCGACAAACCTTGGTCTAAAACGTGTCTGTGTCCTTCCCTTGCTTTTCACATGACACATTTATTTTTTCATGTCTTTTCCGAGATGCCCCACCTTCCGAGGATGGATTTTTATGCCACATGTTTGTGTAGCCCCATATACATCTTTCTGTGTAGAGTGTTTGTAACTTTACCAACACTGGTCCAAATTTCTTATCATGTTGATGATTGCAGTACATACCAATACTGTATATGCTAGATGATCAACCTTTTCTGATCGATTCCACACCGCTTCTTTCACAGTGCAATTGCATGACCAGAACTCAACTTTATCTTTAACCTTGTGCAGGACCGAATCAGGTGGATACGTTCATTGAGCAGCACGGCGGACCTGGCATTCAACACATTGGTCTCTACACCCCTGAAATAGAATATACAGTGGGTCTGTTGAAGGAGCGGGGTTTGGACTTCATGGTGCCTCCAAGCACATACTACACCCAGGTGAGAATTAAGAATAAGATTGATCTATTTATTATAATAATAATAATTTAGGTATATATATATAGCGCCGGTATCCCCCAGGCTCTGACGCTCATGGCGCTTAACACATATTACTTTGGTTATAGCCGAACTGCCAAAGTAACTAGCGCTCAAGCATATCAGGTACCCATTTACACCTGGGTGGAGAGTGGCAAATATAGATTAACGTCTTGCCAAAGGACATTAGTGCCGCGACGGGACTTGAACTCTGTACCTTGTGATCTGCTGTCGGGTGACATATCCACTAGACCTTAACATTGAACATTGGTAGATATAATCGAATGCATATCTATTTATATGTTGATATTGCAGGGAAAAAATCTATCGGACTGATCTCTAGATGAGTGTTCAGTCATATTTACTTATAAAACTACTACCAATGTCTTGATCCAGATAATATTGTCCAGCTTATGATCACAAAATATGTTTTCTACCGTATGTTAAGAATTTTATCATGAACTTTATGTGCACTACCTTCTATATTTGAAATGAATCATGATGAGAAGTATCATAAAGCGATGAGAGGGGGTCAACCTAACACCACTTGATCATTAAAGATTTCATAGCTTCTCATAGTTTTAAAGTATTTTTTTATATCTGTTCCTGTTTATATGTACTTCATACAGACAGAAAGATATTAATTTGGAATTCGATATTACACTCTCACAAATGGTAATGGATAATGCTGTCATGTACAAGTATCCATTCTTACTTCTATGATTTATGATACTTTAGCCTTACGATATTCAACTATTGGAGAAAGTGTAACTCTCGCTATCTACACTTCTCACTTTCTCAGTATGATGATAATCATAAATCAGAAATGATATTTGCTTCAGTGTACATACTTATTTGTGAACTTTGAAGTTCGTGCAGATAGTAGGTTGAGAAGTGGTGCAAGAGAACAGTACTGGTAATAGTGGCCTATTGGCACCATAAAACATACATGTAGATTGCAATGCATGATGGTTTTTAATCAATAATCTTTTGAATGAATGTACCTTAGGTTGGTAAGCTGGATGAGATGAAGCTTGTTGGTAAGGACCCAGCTATCCTCAAGGCTCTTGGTATCTTGCTGGATGCAGAAGATTTCCAGGACAAGGTGGATGCAGATGAAAAGGACAGTCCTGATGGAACGGATCCCAACATCAGGTAATTACAGATGACTTTTATTTTAACACATTTATGGCTTACACCCAGTAAATAAGATTGATTGATCTGTTATTGAAAAATAAGTCAGAAAAAAACATCTTGTAACCGGGACTTGAACCTGCCATCTACTGCTTGCCAGGCAGTGACTCTACCACCAGGCCATCACTGGTCCTTAGCACAGTCACAATGAACTAGAAACAAATACCCAAGCTCTCCTGATTCATTCTGACTTATTAATATTCATTGGTCCGCCATAGGACAATAACTTTTATAAATGATATGCTTCCTGTGAGAAATTTCAATCATTTAAACATATTTGTGGCTTATACCCAGTAAATAAGATCGATTGATCGATCTATAATTGAAAAACAAATCAGAAAAAAATCTTGGAACCAGCAGGACTTAAACCTGCCATCTATTGCTTGCCACAAATATGTTTAAACAATTGAAATTTCTCCCAGGAAGCACTACATTTATACTTGAAAGTTGTTTTAAATCTGACATCAAGCTCTTTAAGCTGTAGAATGATTTTATGTTGAGAGTTGATCTCTTGAAAGCCATAAGTGAATTACTATAAACTCCTGTAATTCTAAAAAGGATTTGATGCCCTGCTGACTGCCAGACTAATCTTCTTGTTCTTCACTAAAATCTATTGCCTTGAACTTTTTTGTCATCTTTTCTCTTTGCCATGTTCACAAATTATGATTTCCTTTCATTTCTATTTGGTCCTCAATTGTTTTATTAGTACTAATTACTAAATGTTAAGTAATGTCAACATGTTGATAAATCTACCCCTAGGAGATACAACAAACTTTAAATTATTTAAATGTTGAGGTTAATGACTTGCAATTGATTGCAAGTTACAATATTTCCAATCGATTGCAACTCGGGTTTCTTGCAACGCCGCTCTAGTCTCCACAATTTCCTAGAATTTTGTTAGGATTAATGTTCTTACAATGAAATTAAGTTTTAGATTATTATTAATTAATGATCGTATTGGCTAAATCTCACACATTTTGGGGTCTAAAATTTCCTTCATAGCAATTTTAGGTCCTAAAAGGGCACTATAAATGTCATAGATAAGANTTCCCCCCCCCCCCCCCTCCCCCTCTCTCTCTAATGGGGCATTGCAAGAAAGTTGGGTTGTGATCAATTGCAAAGTTGCTATTAATCGCAAGACTTACGCTTGATTTGGGGTATTAGCAATTGTTTGCATCTTTCTTACAATGCCCCATAAGACATTTAATGAGCCAAAATGAATATGCACAATGTATAGTTGAGTTCTGTTGCAGAGGCCGCTACACAAAATATTTTTTTTTGGTGAGATATTGAAAAACTGAGTGTCAAATTTGAAAGGACATACACTTTAAATGACAAAATCATCTTTGTTTGATCAAAATAGGTTCAGAGACGGCTGAAATATCCATAAATATAATGATTTCTAATATTTGTGTCCCACAACAATATTCAATAATTTGAACTAGCCGTTAAGAAAATGAAATTCAACGTTGTGTTTCAGCCAATGCCGATGTTCGCTTTTTTGTTGGCTCTTTCATGCTGGTTATGTTACGCACAGCCAGCCAGTTCATGTATTGTTATTATTAATTAATTAATTAATTAACGGTCACCATATATTTGGGAAAGTGGAGCTGCATTGGTATGATCGTATTGGCTAAATCTCACACATTTTGGGGTCTAAAATTTCCTTCATAGCAATTTTAGGTCCTAAAAGGGCACTATAAATGTCATAGATAAGAATAAGAGCAATAACCATGCTCTTTGAATTTTTTAAGGCATTTGCGTTCTGAATACATAACTCAACTATCCACTGGAGAATAGATTACTGTAAGACTGAAATTAGAAGGTATAAGAATGTGGAATAGAAATTGGATTGAAACAGTTTGAAACACAAACCAATATCATAATCATAATCTGACATTGATAAACATCTCATTTGAACATCCCCCTCAAGGTATCTCATGCAAGTGTTCACACGGCCCTTCTTTGATCGAGATACATTCTTCCTGGAAGTAATCCAGAGGCATGGAGCTTCTGGGTTTGGAGCAGGCAACATAAAAGCCCTCTGGAGATCTGTTGAGGCATACATGGTGCAGAAAGAGAGTTCGGAAAAGGAGACTCAAGGATCATAAGAGGTCTTGAATTATTGAGCTCTAATACTATTGTATCACAGTTTCAAGTCTTCCTGAAGGCTCCATGGAATTTCTCATTATAACAAGAGCTCGAGATGTTTATATTGTCTTGTCTCTAAAATGTATTTTGCAGAAATGATGTTGGAAAATTGTATAAAATATTTCGATGAGGATACATGTATGAAATTATTTAATTATTGTTATTTAATTTAATGCAGTTCAATTTATTTTGCATCAGTGTTTTGTTGAAACTAGAGCAAACAACTTTAATAAATTCTGTGTATTCTCATGTCTCTTGGTTAGGTGAGATTTTCTTAACCTATTAAGACACTAAATCAATGTTTTGCCAAGCCGGAATAGTAGGCTAAATCCAGGGACCATGTGGTTCCCATGTGCAATGAGTTACAATAATCAGAGTGGGAACTAATTTTCAGCTTCTTGAATTCTTATATAAGGTTAGTCTCTGTTGACTGAAACTAATTTATGTATTTTTAGAATAATCAGCTCTTTATTTTACTTGACTGTTTTTGCTCCAAATTTTAAGAGAATGGGAATTCTTTTCTAAAGTACTTAATGCCTCATTTAAGTTTTATTCCCTTTATTTGTTGGCAGAGTAACAGAGTTTCATTTTAACCCACTCTGATATTTGTAAAGGGTTTACTATTTGCAATATCAAACAAGGGTGTCCTATATACTTCTAATAATAGACTAATATAGGAGCATCATTAAAACCTTTGGTCTGTTTGTTAATATCATCTCAACATTCATAATGGACCTCTTTGGTAGCAAGTCACAGGTATAAACATTCTGTCTGGTTTACTTTTAAGTACATACCAAAAATTAGCAATAAATCGATAATGATACTCATTTGACACAAAATACAGCTTTTGACTTGCCGATTTATGGTACCCTACCTGTTCCACTTTATATGCAAGTTAGGTTGCGACTGATATTGACTCCAGACTAAATTGAACAAAAGAACTACATGTAGATGTTGATTTACTAATATACTGTTTAGTACTCATTTGTCTTGGAACATGATTTACAAGACTTGTTTTGGAAAGGAAGATGTTACTTTTTCCTTTCCAAATTACATCATGTGACTTCCCCCAAAAACTATTGCCTGATTTGGAGGCTATATTTATGTTTGTGAATATCAGGTTTGGTTTTACAATATCTCAGTCATTTAAAGTATTCCACCTTGAACCATATACCGGTAACTTGTGACCTGTGTAACATTTTTATTGTAAAATAGCAGAAGTACTTGTCCATCAAAGAATATTTGAATATATATATATATATATATATATATATATATATATAAGTTGGAAGGTTAAACTTTATTGGTACGAATACACATTTGCTCCTATAGTTGAGCACTGTCAGAAATTGCAGTTTTACTAAACTTGCTTATATATATATATATATATATATATATATTCTATGTCTTCTCCTCCTTCAGCTGACGACTGTTAATATTTTTGCTTGCATCTACCCTTGTTCTATTGACACGCTTATTAACAAGGTAGCAAAAGCCTAGCAAAAAGCAGTTGTTGGGCTTTTTATAGTTTTGTGTTCAGTTAATGCTGCTCCTGTGAGGCATCATGTTTTGTGTTTGAACTCCTACCAAAGGTGCATGTTACCTGTCACTCTATAATTATGTGACTGCTTACCGTATGTTTCCTTTTACTCTCTTTTCAAAATGATTTGGGAAAAATTAAAAAGGTTAAGCAATACGTTTTGCATATACTTATGACTGAAATAAGCTTTTTGTTAAAGGTATTAATATTCAATGAAGAGTATTGTATTTTACTGCATATTTCCTTAAATATAGAAGAATTTATTTAGGTATATGTCATTGCTGTCTTTATAAGTATGGCCCGAATAAAAAATTATAGAAAAACAAACTTAAACTTCGGCTTTATTGCGTATATATTGTAAATGAATAGTTCAAGATATTGTAGGTGAGGAAGATTCTTTGCAACAATATCATGATATTACCTTCTGTTTTTTCATATGACTTAAAAAACAAATAAGAAGATAATGGAAATGGTTTGATAAAGTCTTGTTTTCTAGTAATTTATCAGGAAGGAGAGAGAAATAGAGAGCTAGGAAAAGAGAGAGGTAGGGAGATGGGGGAGACAGGTCTAGAAAGAGAAGGTGAATGAGAGAAAGAAAAGGAGAAAGATAAAGCTAAAGAAACGTAGAATAGACAAATGTCTACCAATGGAGAAAGAAAGATGAAAAAAGAAGAGATAACACAGGGAAATCAATATACATAGAGAATTAAATAACAATTATGTTAAACATGACCAACAACAAACACATTCTGGTAAAGGAGGTAACATTTTTGTGAGTTGTGCAGCTGCATTTAATATTTCAAGAAAAATACTTTTCACCAAGATGATACAGAAAAGCAGAGGGAAAGAAAAATCACATACATGTATTACCAAAAAGAATGAAACATGATGGCGTAGTAATTGAAAGCCCTGCAGTTAGGGAGACCTCTAAGATGTCTCTTTTGTAGCTGCAGAATTTTATACATGTACTTTCTACAATATTTATAACTCTGCTTTTTCGATAAGTTAATTCTGATAACTGTGACATGTATCATTTTACCAAGAATCCAATATTTAGAATGGGTGATGAAAAGATGTTAACTGGAGTTGCGGTAATAGAAATTAATTTTGAGAGAAACAAGATTAAGGTTTTTCTGAATTATTCATCAAGATGCAAGTTGTTATGCACAGAAAAGAGAAACAAATTCCACAAAACCTTGGTAGAAAACACATTTTTCCACTTCCCGACAGGGACCTCATAGTACATTAAACATTAATGTGTATCTTTCTTTGCTGATGATTCAATACCTACATATTCTCTACCTAAATTTTATGGCAGATTTTGGTTGTTTTTACCTCATAGTACATTAAACATTACTGTGTATCTTTCTTTCCCGATCACTCAATACCTACATATTCTCTACCTAAATTGTATGGCAGATTTCAGTTGTTTTTATTATTTAACATATGTGACAGTACAAGGATTATCTTTTTAAAAATACAAAAATATTGGAGGTGACCTGTGCACCTATGAAAATTTGTATAACACAAAAATGATGTACTTTTACAAACTTGTTATCAAAATGAATGTACTGACAGGGATAGCCCCCTGAAGATTTCCATCATTTTTAGTATACCAGTAATCTAGGCTACATAAAAACTAATAGAATATTAAAAAAATCACTTTGGCATAAAAGACATACACAATGGAAACTTTAATAGTAATCCTCAAAATCACCATTTTAAGTAAATAGTATTTAAAAAAACTAAAAAAATCTTCTGACTGACTACATTTAGAAAAAAAAAGAATACAAGGGCTATCATTAGAGATTTACAGAAAATGGCAAAAGTATGACAGATTGTTGCAATTAGATATATATTTACCGGTACACGGTAGCTTCGTGTATTGTAATAGATGTTTCTTTCAAAATATTTCTTATTTAATGACTGGAATCATGCATTGGGCCAGAGATATATAGAATAGAACATGCATTAATAATCCTCCAGTGAGAGGGATACAGAAACAATTTATTCCAAAGACATGTATATGTACACAAACAAAGAGGTGATCAATGTCGTTACAGTCAGATAGCTAGGGCATGAATGATCTTTTGAAATTTATAAAAACACCACAATTATATACACAGTAAAACAACATATTGTGCAGTATAACAAAATCAGCCTTTTGTGTAACAGTAAGCTATTAAAAATACAGGTAGGTAAATTTATTACAGCAGCTAACATCACAAATCAGTATGGACACGTAAAAAAGATCATACCGGTAGTTGTATTTAAATGCTGTAAAAAGGAGAAACAAATTCTGGACTTCCCAGTATACGATATCTACTGTACAGTTTACCATGATAACAAGTCGATCAGAAAATCTTTTGCCATGCAAGGACGGATGTGAACATGCAACAACTCTACCACTAGACAATAAACTCATCTATGGTGAAATCACAATGAATCGGAAATAAATCCTGTCTTTTTCTTTCTTAATCATTCAGCCTCATTCGGAATTCCCATAATGAAGTGGTATTTAGAAGTGGTCAATTGTCTAAAAATCAAAATCATAAAATGCAAAGTACACCTGTATAATGAGCTTCACATTTCTCTGTACATGCATGCTCTACAATATGGAGATAATTTGGTAGGCTCAAAACCTTTCATACATATAATAAATTTGAATACTTATCTTTGAAAAACAATGATATCGCCCAAAAGAAGAAAACAGTGTTTTATGTCTACACAACATCTAATTACTAATAATTCTGATCAATATATCAGAATCTTAAATGACAATCCTACAATAGAGTGTGTACATTCTAAGCATACCAAAAGAACAATATTTACAGTACCAAGGATCTAAAGTCTTAAAGAATAATTCATTCTATATTGATAGATTAAAATATGGCACAAAAGTGTTAGTTAACAAAAAGTTTCACTGTGATTAAGTATTTACTACATCAATATTGCATCTGCAGTACATTCTACAACAGAACGATAATATTCAAAAAATTGACAAAAAATATCCACAGTGACCATTATTAGAAACTTGAATATTAAAGGGACACATTATTCAGTATATTTTTTTTTACCATAACATCAATGTAAATCACACTTTGAATTACCATAAACTGAAAGACATTTATTCTGTACTCTATGAGTACAGCAAAAGGTGAATTATTACATGAAAGTAAAACGAAACAAGAAAGAAAACAAAACAATAAATCTAAAAATAGTACTGCGTGTATAAAAAGTGTTCTCCTACAAAGTGAAAGACTGAAAATATTTTATGAAAGATTATATATATCTTATTGTTGATTCATTATTGTATACATATTTCTACCATAATTGATGAAGTAAATCACAAAGGATTGATTGAGCCTTATAATATATCAATGTATCATCCTTTAAAAGGTGATATCTCCCATTCACACATATATACATGTATATCACACAGATTCTAAATCACATGCATCAGATTATCATTAACAACTACACTTAAGAATACAAGAAAAATAACCATTAGACCCCAATAAATCACAAATTAAGCATTTTATGTCCAAAACTACCAAGCAAAAAAAAAAAAAACATCTACCAATAATAATTCCTTTTCTTTAGAAATAAGGCAACCTCATATGATAAGCACTGAATATAACAGAACCAAAGGCACAATCATACATATACAACAGACCTTCATTACATTTACCTTTGAAAATGTTCAGCCATCAATCTACATTGCCTTTTAAAGGAGATTTGCTACTCCCATTATTATATGTGGATTAAACTTCCAAAGTAGGTTACAGAACAAGTATAGATCAGCTCAACTTCAGCCATCAAGATTATAAACATTAAAGGGGAGGGACAATAAGGAGTCCGAACTTAATCTCTAAAGGTTCTATGTGCATGGCCCCAATGTTAAAATTCAACAAAATTTGGGAAAGGAGTAACAAAAATTGGGGGCCATGTGGGGTCAACTGGAGAATACCCCTTCACACAAGTAACCGTAATGCTGATTATTAGCCTAGTTATAAATATATCCGTAATCCTAACTCTAAAATTAACCTTATCCCTAATCGTAATCCTAAACCTATCACTTGATGTACCGGTAATACTATCCCTAAACTTAAGCCTAAACCTAACCATACCCTAACCCTTATCTTAAACCATAACTGAAGCTTTATATACATATGGTAATATTCTGCAGTTAATAATAATAATAATAATATACCGTACTTATACAGCGCATATCACAATATCTCTATGCGCTGTAAGAAAGAGCAAGAAGGAAAAGCGGATAGAGTAACATAAGAAGAATGAGATATGCTCAACATACTTCCTCTCGTTAACATTGGAAAGTATTTTTGAAAAGAAATGTTTTAGACACGCCTTCAAGTTGTCAGCAGTACCACAGTTTTTTAGATTTTCCGGTAGTTTAGTCCAAAGTTTGGCCGATGCAACCTGAAAAGAGCGAGGCCTGTAGAATTTAGTATTTATTTGT